>JAZGTJ010019946.1:0-10644 GCA_036877575.1 Botia almorhae | reverse complement strand
CCACAAACTGCTGTCACACCCCACTGAGGAATTTACCCAAGGCATTCCATAAAACACTGAAGTGCTGCCACATAAATATGCTGAGCCTCCAACTGTGCCCTAGAGCAAGACACACAACATCTTTGTGAGCGGCGCCAGAGAAGACCAGAATACTAACCGTGTGAGTCTTCCATTGGGCAACCATGTTTTCCTCAGTCCTCTCTCCATCCCTGCTCTCCAGTTCAACGCTGAGGTTCTGGACCAGATTTCGAAGCTGAGCGATGTCCGCCAACAGCTGCTTACGGAGGTTTGAATACTCGCTCTCAGAGTCCAGAGAACTCTGGAGCTCTTTGTGAACCTCGGCGAGCGTCAGGCGTAACTTCTGCCAGGCCGACCTCAGCTCCTCCATCTCTTCTGTGATCTTCTCCGCTCCTGCTGGAGATGTGTTGGTCTTCACTGCCTCAGACAAGCCCTCGATGTGCTGGAGTGTGAGCTCTTCTTTGGCTATACTGGCGTCCAGTTCCTGACAGATTTTGTGGAAGTAGAAAATAGTAAATTAATCTTAAATTTACAAATTCTTCAGAATGTATTTGTAATCACACCAAACATAGCCTGAAGGATATACAAACGGATTGTTCTTTTCAAGAATAACTAAAACTTGATCGTTATTTTTAACAAAGCCTAATTTAAAATATGCACTTTTGTTTATTGGTTTTGTTTCAGTATACTTCAGTGTTGCTTTTTTAATCACGAGTTTGTATTTTGTTCTGAAAATTATTGTACAGTTACATAGTAACTACATCAAACTCTTATTTTAAAAGATCAAAGTAAACCTGCAATGATTCATTATATGATTCCTTTAGAATAAGGACACAAGTGAGAAAGTAACCGTGTTAAATTACAATGACTTATCCATGATTTGACTACCAAAGCAGAAATCATTTTCTCAGCTGACCGTTCCGACCGCCCTCAGATAAGTAGGTCATTATACCTGCAGGGCTTTCAGTCTATTCTGTGTTGAATCCTCCATGTCACTCACACGGTTGACTTCTTCTGCTTTAGACACCAGCCAGGTCTGGAATTTATGAACACAACTTTGGTACTGCTGGTGCTCTTCTGCTATTTTCTGCGCCAACGCCAACCTCTCCTGGGAAAAGTAATGCATGTGAATTACAGAAATAAACATACATGAATAAGCTATATATGACATATCAGTATTCTGCTATATTATATCTTGCAATTATTCAGAATTAACCGCAATAATAAACAATTATCCAGGCTTCACAGAATTCTGTCACCCTTTAACATTTTACTTTGGTTTACATTCACACTTAGTAACACACTTAATAACTCTTTTCAAGTTATCATAAAATTATATTTAAGTAAATACTATATCTTATGAGGATCCCACAATCATTCATTCTTTTAATAAGAAGCATGTTTGTCAGGGTCCCACAAGCTACAACACGTCAGTAACACCATACATTCATAGAGACAAGACCCTCTGTACACACAGCAAGAGTGAGCGTAAAAACTACAGAAGGACAAAAAGATTAAAAGGCTGGTGTTAACTGACTTCACACAGGTCCATGTAGAGGAGCGTTATAAAAAATTAACAAAACTACACTGCTTCAAAGGTTATCTCTGTACCTTTGAAATTCAGTATTCAGCTGCTAAATAAAACCCTCAGATATCCAAAACATACTTTGTGGAATGAGTCAACAACGTTTGGGTGTCAACGATAATGCTACACTTCTGATATCAGCCTGAGTTGATTCAACAACAGACCTGGGCTACGTCTCGGATATGGTTGTAGGCATCTTGAAGACCTTGTTGAGCCTGTTCATCTACACTGGTATCTTCAGTGCGACTGAACAGGGCTGCGGCCTCATCCAGCAGCCTCTCCAGAAACTCAGCCTGGGCCTGGATGTCACTGTGCAGGACGCGCAGATGGTCGACCTGCCAGAGCTTCTCCTGCAGCCCCAGCTGCAGCTCAAGCTGTGGCTCCAGAGATCTGTGCATCTTCTCCAGCCACATCCCAAACTCCTCATGGGCCTTCAGGTATTCGCTCCAATGAAGCCACACCCACTCGATGCGACTAAAAAAAGGCGCCGAACAAACACCAGAAATTATGTTTAATAAATAACGTTTTAATTGCGTGAGAGACATATAACAGCTTTTCACAACGCAGCCAATCAGAAGCTAAGTAAATAAATCTGTTTGACAGATCTCACTGTGAACAACAGCTGTACCTGTGGCAGTGAGTTATGTAGGTCAGCGTCTCATCCCATAGCGCTTTCAGATCCTTTAGCTTGGAGTGAGTCTGATTTTTCATCTCTTCATCTCCATTTCGGAGCAGAACTTCGGAGGCGACCAGCACCCTGTCCATCCTCACATGGCCATCAGTCTCAGAGCTACGGATTTTCTTTACGACAAACAAATTGGAGACAGAAAACACATGAAACCAGCACAGCCATTCAGGAAATCGGTTGTATTTCCTTCAGTTTATTGATCATTCTTGAAATATATTGGACCTTAGAATGTTGCAAATAACCAATCACAATCAAGTATTCCACACAGTCACATGATAAATAAATGCACAGACTATAATTACATGAGCTTTTTTTAGAAAGTGCGACTGGCATTTGAGAATCCGAGATGGTTGTATTTCAGGATTATTGTGCCCTCACAGGTCAAAGGTCAAGTGAGATCTCACCTCTGTCTCTCTGAGCCTGACCTCCAGCGCTGATCTGGGACCCTGGGTGTTGTCATTTTGTTTAAGCCTCTCCTGGACGGCCTGCATCCAGGACAGGGCTTCCTCCAAACTTTCCCTAAACTCATGCTGCTCTTGCTGGGTCATAGGGTTAAGGCAGACCTATCACCAAACCAACATAGTGAGTGCCATGTATATAATGTAGCAAACTATAAGTGAATTAAACATACACAAAGCCGTCATACATAGTATATTTATACACTTATCAAAGCAATGCTGTTATTCAGAGCAACTTATTACAGCTGAACTCAGTTTAGTGTCTTATTCTCACCATTAACTAACTATTAACTTCTGCCTCAATAAACTCCTTATTACTACCCATAAGGTAGTTGTTAGGTTTAGTTATTAGGTAGGATTAAGTAATGCAGAATAGGGCATTAGTATGTGCTTTATAAAGACTAATAAACAGCCAATATACTAATAATATACATGCTAAATAAGCAACTAGTTAACAGGGAGAACTGGACCCGTATAAGTGTTACTAATAATCTAAAGATCTCTTTCATCTTGTTTGAATTGTTTCCTGAATACCTATTTACAATGGTTTTATAGTCGAAATAAACTGGTAATTATGTTAGAAAATGTGGTGCAAATATTTGTAAAAGGGTTGAGCACCTTGCTCACAATTGTTTTGGATGAATTGTGACAATGAATCACTTCAAGATGGGCTTGAACCAAAAACCATTTGGTTACCAGCCCATATTTGTAACCATGAGGTTACTCCACCCATGTACTGTACACGCGCTACGCTGCGTAACTTTCGTAGAGGGCACTTGTTTCAAAACAAGACAGTGAATGTAAACCAGAGCATAAAGAGTCTTTTTGGAGGAGGATAAGATTATGGGCCACTTTCCAGGATGACTCACATCTCCCACAACATTCCGTCTTTGGCTTTCCCCCGGCAATAACGCCTTTCATATGAAAATACCCCAACAATACGTCTGAGTACACTGTACACATGCATCCCACAGCACAATACACTGTACAACGAGTTACATATGCATAACAAATAAAGGGACGCACACTACAAATTATAACCTGTTCAAATACACAGCATAATTCATGTTAAATATGAAACACACAACCCTCTAACGAAACCAAGAAACGTGTGAAATCTAGTCACACGACAATAAAAAATAAACACAGATTAATATGCCGACAGACACTCCCATTTAAGATTACAGCCCGCTTTGCATGTCATTTAGGCAGTTAAAAGATACTGCATGGTCTGCGACAAATAATAATAAGATATGCGACAAATTAGTTAAAGCGACAAATAACTATATGTAACAACACAAACGTATTTATGATACGTTATACAGAGGATCACTGCCTCGACCATGCAAACAAAAATAGCTGCATTAAATCCCATCGCGTTATACTTTGAAAGTTGTGAACAGAAACTTACGCAGAAAAGCAGCGTAGACGTACAGAAGGGACTGCGCGTATAGTGACTCTTATTGAGTGAATAAAATGGTCGTACTTACGGATATATGTGCATCTGATGCGAGTGTTTTGGTTAAGAAATGACCTTAAGCTGCCTTCGAGCTACAAAGTTACTGCGGCACGTCAGGAATCGACTGCAGGCCTGTCAGTCGCGCTGGGCTGCTGGAGGAAGAGATCAGACAGAAGCAGCTCATCCGTCGAGCAACCGATGAGCGTCAACACGACCTGCGTCACAGCGCGCGCGCCAGCGAAATTTAAAAACACCGACCGTTAACCTCATTTAACCGTCATTGAACTGTTATTCGTTCATGTAAAATAGTCAAATAAATATACAATAATCATCTGTAGATATACTACGCTAAAGTAATATAACAACTTTATACATAAATATATCCCAAAAAATTATTTGTTAAAAAATGAAAAAAAAAGTTGAGCGAGTACGTGACATCGGTGTTCAACACGATGTCCTTATCTTACCCCGATTCACAACGGTAAGTTAATAATAATGATTTATAATTGTAGCGGTCGTGTACGATTTTGCGGGAATGTCCGTTTGTAAACAAAAAGAAGAAGATCCGGCTACTGTATTCAGTACTGTAGATGGTGCAGCGTTTGTATTTTGTTCTTATGTCAGTTGTTTTGAAAACGTGTCATCCACGTTAAGAAAATAACTCCGCAAGTAACCTGCAATTTAATGTTTCAAACAGAGGTGGCGGTAGAGAGGCAGAATGTACATTTACATTCATGCATCTGGCAGACCAAATCGACTTACAGTGCATTCAAAGTATACATTTTAACAGTACGCGTTCCCTGAAAATCGAACCCACAACCATTGCGCTACTAACCCAATGCTCTACCAGTTGACTGTGTTTTTAGATGGCAGGTGAAGCGGGCATGTGTTGTCCGGTGCTGGGTGCCTTCTATGTCTTACAACAACCCATTTCTCCTGTATGCAACTGTTGTGCTTAAAAACATGTAGGCAAATTTTCTTACAAACATGTTTTATTACATTGCACCTTTTTCTGGTCAACACATTTTACATTCTTCACTTTTAAACAATTACAGTAACATCCTCTGGAGCAGAATGATCTTTATACGTGATGGTTTGTTTTAGCTTTCGAAGGAGTATAAACAAGACCGTCAATGAAACATATACAGTTCACAGTATTTTCATTAACAGTGACATGCATTTAGAGATTTTGCATGTGATGCTTCTGTCATTCCACCAAGAAAAAAAAACAATTAAAACGTCAGTAGATACCTTCACTCTTTAATGTTTCACATATACTGTAAGTTGCATTCAAAACCATGTGAATTTAGCACAAATTAAACTAGCCAATACGGACTGCCTACTAGAACAAGCTTTGCACTCGACTCTTATAAGGTATAATGGCAAATCTGTAGGTTTATGTTGGAGTGAAACTGATGTAAAATATATAATCGGTAAACTAACATGCGTGCAGATGAGCCACAGCAAAAACCTATTGATTCATTTTGCATGGTCACATGAAAAATGCAATGGTATGAAACACGCACACACATCTATATGCATACACATACAGTACATAAATCGTCTTTATTAGTATGATGCATTACGTGAGAGACTGAGCATGGACAGACCTCCTAAATCATGTAAACTGGGTATTGTGGAGATATATAACAAATCAAAGGTCCACTAAACTCTAATGCATTTCTGTTTCGTTGTCTCTTTTACTGGACTTCTACACTGACACAGATGCAGGAAGTTTTGTTTATCGGCTGCTGCTACTGGTAGCTCCTGCGTGCGGCGGAGTTTGGCTGCTGCATCTACAGATGTGCTGCTGTGCATCGTTTCTTGCATGCGGCGCAGGTTCTTTATTACCCCAATGTTTTCATAGCTCCAGCAGGCCCTGACTCCTCTGTTGTGTTCTGTCTTTAACATGTACACTGTTTGCTTACCTTAAACGTTTTTTATTTTTGAAAAGCACCTTAAGACTTGCAAAATGCTATGTGTTCAACACATTATCTTTAACTCTGTAAAACTGCAAGATCTCAAGTATCATATTAAATACGAACGCCACCATAAGATGGCCGAACCATCTTATGAAAACTAAAACAGCATTTTGTAAGCCATTATTATGACTGACATATTCTTATGTAAGGTTCATTATTTTAAACAAATCTATCAAAAGTATTTAAGCTTAAATGAACTTTAGAAGCTAAAAAGTACATTTTAGGTGTAAGACTGAAAAGAATAAACATTAAAACTGAATTATGGAAGCAAACAGACTGTCCTGCTGTACTGTACATATTATTAATTATCCAATCACATGAACATAAAGACAAAACACAAGTCTGTATAAAATCTGATGTGTTTTAAAAGACTTTTTTTATCCACCTGAAAAGGCCGAGATTAGCACTAAATGAAGTCTGTTAAAACAGACAAACCTTCTAATTCACATGCATTAGCTTTCCATTTGACCCCAGTTCCCACAGTATGAAAAATAACAAATGTAACCGCAGCTCGCATCAGCCAATGTTAATGTGCAACAGAAAGTCAGAATGACGGCTGTCAAAACTCAAGTCCAACAGAGGCTGAGACGCATGTAGCCTGAGTGTAATCAGCAGTAAACCGACCAGTAAATAAGGTTGAACACTATATAGGCTCCAGGGAAAATCATACGGGAGTATTTATCAATGGCGTGCGTGTTCTGAATAATGCGAAAGGCCCGAATGCCTTTCTTCTTGGTGGCGGTTGACTCGCTGCTTACAGATAGGTGAACCACCATATGTTCCTGTTTCTCTGGCACCACCTCCTCCGGAACCATGGGCGCCTCAGTGTAGCCAGCCAGGCTGTTGGTGTCAGCTTCACTGTAGGTCCCGTCCAACATCATGGTTCTGGTGTGGGACATACCGCAGGTGCAAGGCAATGACTGCAACAGGTTGAGTTGGACACCCAAGGAGAACAGACAGCAAAGAGGAGCAAGATTTAGTGAAAAACAGTTTAATATTAACATTAGGATTCACAGATGCTGTAGAAGTATTGTTCGTTGTAGTTAACTAACGCTAACAATTGTACAGTGTTACCAGCGTAACTCACTGTCACCTGTGGTTTTTATTTACCTGTTCTCTGACACGCTCTCGGAGCTTGCGCTCTCTCCTCTCCTGAACCGTGGTCAGATAGTTGACTGCCGCATACTCCAAGACGGACAGGAACACAAACACAAAACTGACCCACAGGTAAATATCCACAGCTTTGATGTAGGACACTCTGGGCATGGAGGCGTTCACCCCAGTGATGATGGTGGACATGGTGAGCACCGTGGTGATGCCTGAATAAAATCAGCACATCAGGTTAACAGCTGTAGCTGCTCTAGAAGCAAATTCTAGATTATCTTACCCAGTGAAACTCTGGCCGGAACAGCTCTACGATCAATCCAGAAGGACACCCAGGACAGCATGACCATTAGCGTAGCAGGGAAATATGTCTGCAGCAGGAAGAAGAAGATGTGGCGGCGAAGCGTAAAGTTTATATACAGACGGTTGTACCATCCTAGAGAGACAGAGAGAGAGACAGAGAGAGAGACAGAGAGAGAGACAGTAATAAACCGCAGATGATAGGAGTCCAATATTTACCAAATGAGTTTCTGAAGTGGCCACAACAGATATAAGCAACACTTGTATGACAATATAAACGTTATTCTATATGAATTATTATATTGTTTATCAATCGACACCAAATCGGATTAAAATGGATACAACACATGTATGCGTTAGAATTTTCACACACTACAGTTAGCAAAGTCATTTGTTATTTGCATAGTAATGTCTGACCCAGCCATGCATCGCAATAATGAGCATCTAGAATAACATGTTTTTTAAAAGCCACTCGGCTTTTTATTTTATTTTCTAATGCCACGGCACATTTTTAAGCAGGGCACAAGTGGCTTACAATCCCCCAATATCTGTTTTATTCATGTTATATATGTCATCTATCAAAAACATTATTTTTAAGTGTTAGTCGATTGATAAACAATACAATAATTCATATAAAATATCGTTCATATTTTCATACAAGCATTGCTTAAGTGGCTTACAATTCCAGTATACCTGTGCTGCTGTAAAAAGCCAGACGAGAGGTAGTATGAAACTTCTGTATGAGGAACTGGGAGAGGGAGATTTTCTCATCTATGCTCAAAGACTCATCTCCACTTTTCCAGTACAGCATCAGATCCTCGTCCGTGTAGGCGTCTGGAAAACAGGGATCCGTTTCAGGAAAAATCTGGCAGGGAGAACTGAGTACGTGCTGCGCTAAGAATATCACATATCGCAACTTCAACTCACAGCTCTCCAGTTCCAAAGAGCAGGTCTGGGAATCCAGCGGGAAACGGCTGAAATCCATGTTGCAGGCTGCTGTTACCGTGACCCTGGGCACAAGAACCATGTGCAACACCGATGAGCAAAGTTTCCTCTAGGCTGAGTGCCTGCGCGGCACGCCATTCTGATGTCGCTCCCGTGCAAAAGACAAACTATAATTTACGGGCAAAAGCTAGCTATTATTTATACGTTACCGTTTAAGTCTGTTTTGCACGGATTGACAAACTCGATTACAAAATCGAATGCTGTGGACTGCAGGCCAATGATAGGCTTATGTCCAATTATATGGAATTACACACGATATTGACTTCAAAAGCCACGTTTTGTATGGTGTATCAATGCATTAGTTATCTACAAAACACATATTCACTTTGTACGCCATAATCCGACTTTTCATAAGCAATTTGTTGTAAACAGTTCTCAGCTGCGTACGCTAGTATTTACTGACACATTTTAAGAAGTTTTTGGCAATAACTCTTCTGCTAAGCACACCCCGCTGACAATTTTAGGTTGTTAGAATGTTTCTGTAACGTTGCCATTAAGTAACAAAAATGTTATTTTGAAAGTTCAAGAAACGTGAAAAACAACTGTTTTTTTTAAACAATAACCGACTTTACTGCTTTAACATTATTAACATTATTGCTTTGTTTTAAGAATGTTCTTTTATTCTTTATGCTTCCATTATTTTTTAAATTATTAGGTTTTTAAAACATTTCACTAAAAACTTAAAAATAATGATAAAAAATGTGCTATATAACATGAAAAACGTTCTATCGATGTTACCTTTTTTACCTTTATTGATGTTCTATTGTTTTTTTGATAACTTTGAAAGATCGTTTAGAGAATGTTAGCCAATGTGCTGAGAACATTCCCCGTTAGCGGGGGATGTCTATATGTTGGTCCAGAATGGCATACTATCACGGTTTACTGAACCGACAGTAAGGCAGTCTAATTTTTCCCTCCACATTTCTCGTCTCTGTTATCTGTAAGTCCATCATTTGTCGGACAGTGGAAATAATCCAGCCGGTCTCGTCAATAATGACAGTTTCCCCGGAGCTAGAACTTGGCCTAAAATTTGACTTTGAACTCCGCTCTGATTATAGCCTGCATGCAGGTAGCTTGGCCTAATTTTTAACACATCACAAAAGACACAGCGAAAACATCACAGGCCGGAAGCATTGCTCTCATTTTACACACCACAGCAGTATGCAAATGTCCAAAGCCCACTGACATGCTTTTGTTTTCGAACCCCTTTTCTATAAATGAAAGCACAAGTTGAGTTGCTCAGGGGTGAATTGTGGTAACCGCTGAATATCCGAAAAGATTGTGTTTTTTATGTCGTGCAAAAATAAATATGACTAATAAATATGTATAACAGGCTGCATATAATATCACCTTCTGATTCCCTATCTCTCTTTCTCTGTATGTGTGTGTGTGTGTACATAAATATATACATACACACACACACATAACTAGTAATAATTAGAATTATAATGACTCACTCAGACGTCAGAAATGTTGGTAATAATCTTATTTTCTGTGTTATACCTCAGGCTGTATAGAACGTGTCCATCAGGAAAGACTCTCAGCATGATATTTTCAGTGGTGGTGTCATGAATAAAAGATCTCTTCGAGTGGACGAAAAACACATCAGGAACCCAGATCTTCTTCACCAGACGGCCGTCAAAAGTCATGCTTTTATTGGTGGTGCTGGCGAACGACAGGCGCTCATCTTTCCAGTAATGCCTCAGGTATAATGTCATAGTGAAGTCCTACAGAGTTGGACAGGTACAGTACAGAATTAGAGATTGACAGATTTTGTTGGGCAGGAAGCTGTACTGTACAGAACAGACAACATCTAACTGCCTCCTAACAATGACATGAACAACAATAATAACAGAACATAAAGAAAACGAAAGGTATTTTAAAACGATTTTTCGTTTTTTTTGCACCTTGATAATTAAGAGCACTTCCTCCCAAACTCTCGTTACCGTAATGCATCTGGACATTTATAGTTTTCTTTTTAATTCCCATTATTGTTGATTTTCATTCTCATTAGACTCTCATTTCCATAATACAGTACCTTATAG
>JAZGTJ010019945.1:0-10646 GCA_036877575.1 Botia almorhae | reverse complement strand
AGAAGTTCTCAACTCGACCATTATGCCAACACAAAAAAGGAGACGCATACAAGAAGCTGATCACTTTGGAATTAGCAAACATGATACTATACGAGGAAAAAAATCATTAATACAGACAGGGATTAGAGGTTCTGATTAAAGGGTAGCTTTTACCGTATGCAAATTAGTGATAGGCATTTATCAGTGCCTGGCCAAGCTGTCTTAGCTGCAAAGCCACATATGTTTTTTAGCTGATTAAAAAACTGCTTGAAGTTGCAGGCATTTTTTAATGGAGGAGAACACGAGAGTAAAGCAGACGAGAGAGAGAGAGAGAGAGAGAGAGAGTGGGGCTGAGAAAACAAGTAAAGGAGTATGTAGCAATCAACATTTCTTTTTGGCCGAATTCCCGTAATTGTTCAAAGCATTTCCCTTAATTCCCTCTTTTATTAAGAACGCTCTTTTGTACATAATTAAAACATTTCTCAAGTGAGTACGCGCACGCATGTTTGTGTGCTCCTGTGCAGGACCCCCGCCGCAGCTCCTAAACCAGCACCACTCGACGTTTCTGCATCCGTACGCATGTACTCATATCTCTTTCTCCTGAAACAACCACCGCGGCTGAAACTGTTATTTTCCTCTTGTCTGAACAGCAAAACAAGCTGAAAGTAATGAATAGGGAGCCGGGACGAAGGGGGAGAGTTTATCGCCTGACCACCATTGTGTGAGGGCCTCCTATTTACTTGACTCACCTTACTATGGAGGTGACCTGCTTTGTGTTAACAAAGAAAAGCTGGATGAAACTGAGCTCTCTTTGCCTCTCGCCCACCACTGATAATACCTTCGTTACCCAGTACCCCCCTCTTCTCCTTGAGGGAGTGCTTTAATTTATGCTTTTTCATCTCTTAGGGGCTCGGGAGCGTGTTAACCAGCTCTCGGCACGAACCTGCTTGTATGAGAGGAAACTGCTGTGTCAAGCTTCTCGCTGAACCAGTGTCACGCTTAAACAAATAAAGCTAGCGTTCCCCACAGAACGCAACATTCAATTAAGATATAATTACAAACACAAGCCAGTGACCGTATGCCATAAATCACCTTCGCATATACAATACATTATCTGTTTTAATATCATCGGTGACTGAGCTTTGAACAATTATGTCATAATGAAGTCACCGCTTCTATTTAAAAAAAATTAATTCTAGTGCTTCTCTCGTCAAAACATAAGGATTCTATTAGGGATGTAAATAAATCAATTTCACTGTAATCTCTGCGAATTAAAATGCAAACATAGATATCTGTTATATTTTAAAGAATTCTATTATAGCGCACCAGGCTTCTGATTAATTATTAACAGAATAGTCACATGCGGCAGAAAAGCTGATCGCCGCAGAGCAGAAAGTGATGACTTCTAAATGTAAGTTTATTTAGCATTTTAGAAGGTGATAATGTAAAACAGGTTTTGCAATTTGATTATAGTTCAACGAGCAGACAATGTTTAAGCTCAAAAGCATCTACTCCAGTGCCCACACATGAACCAGCACCCTGCTGCTCCACTCCAGATGAAAACTGCATGTAAAGAAAAGGTTCACAATTTTTACATCATGGAATTAAAATAGCATTTTTTTCTACCCCAGCTGAATGGTTTGACTTCTAAGCAGGTGTGGGACTAGATTAAGAAATGGAAGATATTTCGTTCAGATGAAATGACTGGTAGGATAAAGAACTGGAGAAATTCAGTTAGGATGTGAGGTGAACCAAATAAGAGGTTATTTAAAATGGTCGAGCAGTGTCCAAAAGTATGATAAGATTTCAAATAAACAGAGAAATAAAGCTAGTATTTGCACAAGCAAGATAAACATGTGACTTCTTTTCCCTTTCCTGCTTTTGCTATAGCATGGAAATTCAAGAGAGGACAGGAGGGAATCTACAGCCTTAAAGCCTTTTTAAATTCCAATTTGTGCTTAGGCTGCTGTTTTCCAGCATAAATGTGTGTGTACGAGGAACATAGATAGATCCTCTGCATGGACAAACTGAAAAGTCAGGTTAGAATAGAGGGGTGGCAGTCAGACCCCTCTGACATCCTCTATCTGACAGAACTTGCTGATCGACTCACATTTTCACATTTATCTTTTTATGTAGTACTCACATTTTCACATTTATCTTTTTATGTAGTACTTTCTTATTTTACAGGGTGAGGAAAGAGTTTGTCATTGAATAGACCATTTTATACAATGGATTCATAAAAATTAAGGTAAATAAACATCGCTTGTATCTAGGTAATGTTGGGATATCATTAAAGCAATGATTGATGTTCTTAACTGGATGGAATTTAAATACTGTACCATTGTAATTAGAATCAAGTATGATTTTACTACAAAAAAAAGACACAAAGACACTTGCTGGGGGGACCGGGCTAGTCACAAGGGTTTTATCTTGGAAACTGTTAGTTTTGAGGTTTAAGTACACAAATGTGCGATTTTATTTGTGATATTTGATATGTTTGTTTATCACTGGCGGTTTCCAGAATTGTTTTGCATTTTAAAATGTTTTACTGTTTCAATTTTGTTGAAAACATTGCTAAACACCTCAATATTGTATCAGCATGCACTACTTCACTGGTGGAAAATTCATATATTAACATCGCATGATTATTTTTAACCCTTTTAAAACCCCTACTAAAAAAATTTTTAGTCACTGCTTTTTTGTGTTTGGTCAAAACTAAAACATGAAATTCCTACCAACGAATGTCTTTAAATCAAGATATTTGCTCTAGGAAAGTAGACACGGCCACACAGCGAAGACACAGTGAAAAACTGGGAAGCTGGGAATATAAACTGGGAATATATATATACTGCTGGTTTACATCTTCAGATGTCTAGGTCAGTGACAAACGAACAGAAAGCTCTCATTTTTTTCCCACTCCTCACTACCAGCATCATACTTAAGTAATTTATACCGAAACAATACAAACATAAATGATTCATACCTAAAGTAAAACACAGTAAAATGTAAACACACTTGCCTATTGAAGTCCCTGTTTCATAAACTAAATAAATGACATGGAAATGTGTGGAAATTAATGTTCATTGAGGATTGGCCTATTGATTTTCTAGATATGGATCAAGGACATCTGTGATTACTGCTCTAAAAAAGTAATTGACTATGTTATTAAAGGGTCTTAATGTGGTGTGCCGGCTGTACAGATATACCTGATAACTGTTTACTGATGTACCCTGACTGAAAGTATTTATTGTCTCCCTATGGCCACCGTACTGAAGTTTTCTTAACAAGAAAAATAAACTTTAATAAGATCAAGATATGAGGAACCGATCGAGCTGCAAGTGCTAACAGTAAATTAATCTGACAGAAAGCATTCATTCACATTTTCGGAGTACATTGGTCGATATCCATTTTAAAATCCCTTTTCTTCTATTTCTTTTATATATTCTCCATCATATCTACTGTGATTAAGCTTCTGCCATGAAGGCCAATTTAAAAAGCCTCTGTTAAGATACTTTTAACACTGCAACCCTAATAATTAACATCCAAACAGTTCCAGTGATTTCAATGCATCGGCAATGACCAAATTCACCTGTTTTCCACTTTCAGTACTTAAACCGTCAGTTTAATGGCTATGAACATCTGAAAGCTAATGCTTTGTTAACAAATATCGAATGGTATTTTGGAGCTTAGGCAGCACTGCAAAACAAAATTATGCATCTCTATTGATCACTAGTGTAGATAACCGCCACTCATGCGACAGTCTGATGACATGAATAGTGTGGAAATTGCTTCACCTCATCTGGAAAGAAGCCTTCATTAACAGCTTACCCTACACACGTAAAACATTGATTTTAATTTCCTTTAATAATGCAGCCTTCCTTCAACATCTCTCATCCTGGAAACACACATCTTTTTTATGTGTGAGAGTAATGATTTCTTTGTCATCTGCAGGATCCTACAGTTTAATGAAATACTACTTCTTTTATTGCTTTAAAAAGGGAAAAAGAGATCACCGTACATAATAAAGCTTATGTGATGATTAAATAATGAATAAATATGGTCTGTTTTCAAATTTATATGGTCTTTCTTCGGTTCACTGTCGGAATGATCAGTTGGCATCTGCTTTGTCTTAAAATAATTTTCTTTTTAAAGTATTTATCAAAAAGTGTGCGTGTGTGTATTGGGGGGAGCATGCCCCTCGCAGTTATAACAGTTCACTCCTCATAGAATCAATCTAAAATGTCATAACACAAGTATTCATTAAAACAAGTCAAAAAGACAAACACAAAAGTTGCAAGAAAAATGCACCACCTTTAAAAATGATTTTACTGTTTGTATGTCACATTGGAACATTGTATTGGATTAACAGAATGAGAAAGAACAAAATGATTATGGCAAATATATTCTATAGTCCAAATAAGGAGTATAATGGTTACCTTGAACAGCCTGGAGAAGGAAGGCCTAAATAGCAAGGGCACAGAATGACACTGAAAGGACTGTTCCATTCTTTCTCTCCCAAGGACACCTAATTAGCAGACAACAGCTGAGTCCGTTTCAAATGTTAATTCTTTCTTCCTTTAAATGCTTTATAGTCATGTTGTATACTTCGGCGCACAATTGCGGTTTTCATAAGAGAGCTTTTGTTCGCCGAAACCCTTTTTATTTGCATGCATGTGGGCATTTTTGTGAGTCAATGTACTAGATGAAAATCTCTTTATGACACAATAGTCAAGTAGAGAGATGGTAATATGAAAAACATTCACAACTAACCCACTAGAAGCTTGAGAGCATAATAGCTTTGCCCACAATAGCATACTTTGTGATTTTAAGTCTGAAAAGAGAACAAAGATTACTTTTGCTATAATAATATTCAACCAATGCCACCATTTGTTTTAAATGAACTCATCATCCTTTTCCATGTTATTTTGGGCATTTATATACAGTAATAACACTGTAAATCACCAGTCACGAGAACATAAATGTGGATATACATAAATGTAATGGATTAAAATATATATGATTTATAATATAGAACAGAAAATGACCAAACGATAAATGTTGCCATGTGTAATAAATTGTCAGAATTAAAGATTAAACATGTTTAATACAGATGCAGCTTATTAGATTTACCTGATAAAATCAAATCTGTTTGTAAGTTACTAGCTTTTTATGGTGGGCCCATGAGCTAAGCAAACGGCCAGTGAGCTTTTGCTTTGCGGTAAGCCTTTTATAAGATAACCTCTGGGTCAATGTGAAATGGTCACAGTGTGTGCAAGAGTAGAAAGATAGATTTGACAGGGACAACTGCTCCAGTATTACTCCGACTTTGAGCCTTCCTGCCTTTAAGCTTCTGGGCTAGAAAATGGGCCCAGGGGCTCTGAAATTCTATTGCTGGTCATTCTGAACAGAAGAACAGAATACCTCAACACAGACCATTAGCAGCACACACAACAAATTATTGAGCAGCAAGTACCCAGTGGTGCTGGAATTGTATTGGTTCCCTGTGGAAGACACATTTAGGATTTAAATTAGATTAATAATTTTTCCAATATTTGGACACAGCAGAACTATAAAATGTAATAAACCTAAATTAATGTATCCTCCATATCAAATGTCCAGTGTGGAAGTCAAACAAATAAAATAAAACTAGTATAATTTGCGTTTTAAGAATTATAATGCTATGTCATGTTTTAATCATTTTAATTTAAAGCTGCAATCTTTAACTTTAGGTTCTAAATAAACAGTTTTGGAGTAAGTACATAACACACCAGTGTTCAACACCTTGCCTCAATTTATAATATTGACTTATAATTTGATCTGCCGGGTTGGATTTTGCGGAAAATGTCAGTTTGACTTTAACATATGTAAATAACATACAGAGATAAAAGTATGTAAAGTAACCTGCAATTTTATGTTTCGAACAGAGATAGTAATAGAGAGGCAAAAGTCTGCAGGATTGCAGCTTTAACAAAATTCCTTAATAACATTGATTACATATCTTTCATAAATACATTGCATAACTGTAAACATGTGTTTACAGTCTCCCAGGTCCTTGATATAAAACACTAAATTTAATGAATGCTAACATTTTCTAAATTATATATATATATTTTTTTTCCACTTTCTGTTTATGCTGAGGGTCAAATTATCCTCAAACAGGACAGTGCTATAGAATAATAATCACATTTTGACATAATAATCACATTTTAATCACATCACAATAATCACTCAATTTTAAAAATAAACAATTTATTTAAAATTATGAATTATATTTTTATTTTAATATCAACAACAGTGAGGTCTCTAGGACCCCAAATATAAAGTCATCAAATTCAATCTCAACAGAACATGAGGGTTAAAAGCTAAGCATTATTTGTTTTTAAGGTTTCCCTAGTCAGAACTAAGAAGGATTCAGCTATGTTTTTTTTAATTGTTTGTCTTTCACATAATCCCCTTTATAATGCCCTTATGGAGTGGGACAGCTTATACAATGAAGGAAACACATACACCCCACACGTCAGTCGCATTGGAGGTATTTGACGAGCACAGCAATAAAGCTCAGTCAGTGAATCCTGTCCCACTGGGCCCATTAACAAATCCACAAGATTGTTGTTTTCTCTCAAATGTAATTAAGGCCACAAACGACACTCTGAGGTACTTTTTCCCAGCATTCAATGGAATATGTCCTCAAACCATCCACACATTATTAAACACAGAGACACCTGACAGAAACAACTTTTGCCAAGCTGCCACCATTTGTCCGTTCTCCTCAGGGATAGTGAAAAATCAATAGCTGCACCATTTACAAAGAGCAGGGCAATATGACCTGTCCACCCCTTGTCTTCATTACTGCTACCATTGGTTAGTCTGCAGATGCTGTTTCATTCCTACTTATGCTGTGCACATGCTCAAGCCCCTCAAAACCACTCAAGTCATCACCAGAACACTCCGTCTGACAAGGTTTTGGCCCCATATCCACAGCTTTACCAAGGTCAAAACTGACTTTGAGACAAAGCGCCCTTTATAAAGCATTCTGTTCTGGCTTTTTCTTTCTGTTTGTTTGACTCTTTGATGCTAAGTGGAAAGCAGGGCAATATGAGGGGCTTCCTATAGCAGAAAATGGCATTAGCGTTAATGACCCTGAGCGTCCCACAGGGCCACTTCAAATTAAGGCCATTTATGGGCTGACAGCACTCGCTGCATACTTACCATGAGCGAAAACAAATACTACATGCTAAAAGGAAAATCTAACCTGTATTTTAATCAAGAAAGTGTTTGCTGTGACAAATGATTTTTAAAAGCATGGCAGCAGACATTTAAATGACTGATTATATTGAAGGCATAGTTGCAGAAATATCAAAATATTTTTTTTTTAAAAGCTGTCATTATATCACCCTCATGTCCCAAATCCATGTAAATTTCTTTTACGTAACACAAAAGATGTAAGTCAGAATATTAGTGATATACTAATTTCCATTTCCTACTTTCATTGTATGGAAAAACAGCAGTGTCAACATTCTACAAAACTTCAGATAGGTTTGAACGAGTAAATGGTGACCAATTTAATTTTGCAGTGAAGTAATCCTTTATCAGACAATCTAATCATAAACAAGACAACTGTGATCTCTTAACCTATATACCATCAAATGACCAAAGACAAATGAAAGGAACATAAAAGATCTGCAGCCTGGCATCCATGCTGCTCCCTTATAAAAGCAGATGCTAGAAAGTTCATTTATGTAGTCAATGAGTCAGTTCATCCTCTTTAGGCCACAAGCGTATCAAAAGGGTATTTGTATGCGGCAGAAGCCCTCGGCCCGCCCTCTGGCTGGAAAAGCCATGACGCGGCTTCATATTTACCACAGGGACCCTGGCAGAGGTGACAGAAGAGCAAGGCCACATCCCACCTGACCAGCTGCCAAACAGATTAAAGTGGGCTGAAAATGTGTAGATTGCCACAAGAAAAAATAACGCTGACATGGCCTTCCCTTTATGACAGCAACAAAACATTCCCTGGAGACCAATCTCTTTATCATTCCAGAAAGAATGACAAATAAAATACTTCCAAAGGCAAGGAATTCTCACATTTATAGGACTGAGGTGGCCTGGACAAAGCCGCATTATCACTAGGGCCACCAAGGTCTTGGTCAGATGTGGCAGGGTTTTCATTAGCCATTGTGACAGATAAATTTAATCTGTGGCTCTTTTCAATGCAGCAGAGAAACGAATGGTGAGAGCTGACAGTGGCCTATATGCACAAGATGTTCTGTCCAATAAGATTTACATAAAGATCCAATCAGGAAGAACCCCATTGAATTGTTTTTAAAATGCAGTTCATGACTGTTCTGTGTAAACGATTGCCCTTTTTTAGCTTATGATTGCAAAAGATACAAAGGACAACATTTTTTGAGTTGATTATTTAATGTACATTTAAAATATGGTACAAATATGTTAACAAAATATATTTAATTTAAAATAACATATATTACATATCGTATAGACCTAAAAGACACTTTAACCTGTATTAAAATTATGTAACAAACATATGACACTATATGTTCATTTTAATATACACAGTGCCTTGCAAAAGTATTTATACCCCTTGAACTTTTCCACATTTTGTCACATTACAACCATAAACTTAAATGTTTTTTATTGAGATTTTATGTAATAGACCAACACAAAGTAGCTCATAATTGTGAAGTGAAAATGGACTGGAAAGGATATATGATTTTCAAAATTTTAAGCAAATAAAAATCTGAAAAGTGTGGTGTGCCCCCCTGCATTCACAACTTTGTAGAGCCACCTTTCGCTGCAATTACAGCTGCAAGTCTTTTGGGGTATGTCTCTACCAGCTTTGCACATCTAGAGACTGAAATTTTGCCCATTCTTCTTAGCAAAATAGCTCGAGCTCAGCCAGATTGGATAGGGAGCATCTGTAAACAGCAATTTTCAAGTCTTGCCACAGATGCTCAACGGAATTTAGGTCTGGACTTTGACAGGGCCATTCTAACAAATGAATATTCTTCGATCCAAACCATTCCATTGTAGCTCTGGCTGTATGTTTAGGGTCATTGTCTTGCTGGAAGGGGAATCTCCTTCCCAGTCATCTGACCAGAGCACCTTCTTCCACATGTTTGCTGTGTCCCCTATATGGCTTGTGGCAAACTGCAAACAGGACTTCTTATGTCTTTCTTTCAATGGCTTTCTTCTTGCCACTCTTCCATAAAGGCCAGATTTGTGGAGTACATGACTTATACTATAGTTGTCCTGTGGACAGATTCGCCCACCTGAGCTGTGGATTTCTGCAGCTCCTCCAGAGTGACCATGGGCCTCTTGTCTGCTTCTCTGCTATTTTTTATAACCTAACCCTGCTTTAAACTTCTCCACAACTTTATCCCTGACCTGTCTGGTGAGTTCCTTGGCATTCATTATGCTGTTTGTTCACTAGTGTTCTCTAACAAATCACTGAGGCCTTCACAGAACAGGTGTATTTATACTGGGACTAAATTACACACAGGTGGACTCTATTGACTAATTAGGTGACCTCTGAAGGCAATTGATTGCACTGGATTTTATTTAAGGGTATCAGAGTACAGGGGGCTGAATACAAATGCACGCCACACTTTTTCAATTTTTATTTGCTTAAAATTTTGAAAACCATATATCATTTTCATTCCACTTCACAATTATGTGCTACTTTGTGTTGGTCTATCACCTAAAATCTTAATAAAATACATTTAAGTTTGTGGTTGTAAGGTG
The DNA here is from genome assembly GCA_036877575.1 of Botia almorhae. Taxonomy (NCBI): domain Eukaryota; kingdom Metazoa; phylum Chordata; class Actinopteri; order Cypriniformes; family Botiidae; genus Botia; species Botia almorhae. The sequence continues at coordinate 905 of JAZGTJ010019945.1, read as the reverse complement.
ACAAAATTTGAAAAAGTTTAAGGGGTATGAATACTTTTGCAAGGCGCTGTATGTATATTAAAAATATATATGGTATATTTATATGTAAATATAGGATGTTGTTCCAATTTCTAATAGGTTTCATATATGGCTTGGACATATATGAACATGTATTTCATATTGACATTGGACATGTGTACATATATTACATTTGCGCGTGGGATGCTAGTCTAGTTCCTAAAAAGGGAGCTTCTACATGTCCTCAACCTGTACACAGTATTTTTTTAATCAAGATTCAAAAAACTGACTTCATAAACCAAGAGTCTTTAAGGTCAGTCAAGTGATTTTAAATTCAAATATCATTTGGTAAAGGTTTCAACGTAAATACCTTTACAGCTTTTCAACAGTACATTTACAAAGCAATCGACTTGTGATCTAGCTTGTGATCTAATTGAATGATAAAGCTGAAGTACGTGAGAATAGTTATCTTTTATAATCATTTTTATTCACCTTTTCGAAGCGCTTTTTAGATCCATTTATACGTAGCATTCCTTATATTGTTGGACAGTCTTTTACTTTTAACACAGACAAATGAGTAACACAGTTAAAAGCAAGCAGCAGCATACATTGATTAAAGCAGAAAATACTTGAAATAGTTGTAAAAAGATATATTTTTCTCCTTTACTCACTCGACTGTAGGAGCATCAGTATACAAGCATAGCGTGTAAACATGAAAGCAATGAATATTCATTGTGTTATTGCTTGCTATCCATTTTCAGAGACAATATCAAGTGTGATATAAACAGAGCTGATTTCTTTTTAAACAAATCGGAACAATTATTTACATGAGCCATTGTTTTTTGCATTCTTTTGTTATGTTCATACAAAGACAAAATCCAAAATGGCGTACTCACATGCTTAAAGAT
>JAZGTJ010019944.1:0-10646 GCA_036877575.1 Botia almorhae | reverse complement strand
TTTTTTTTGTTTGTGGTTTTGTTTTGGGTCATTTCTGTCAATTTGAACTCCGAGGGAAACACAGCAGTGAGTGACTGACTCTGTATGACTCGGAATGAACTTGCCTCTTGTTTTCTCTTTGCTCCATCAGGGAGACCAGCGTTCACTTGGAATTGAACTATTATTGTATTAACAAAAGATGATGTATTAATGAATGCCACCTGTACTATATTTGATGATGATAGTTTTTGACAATTATAGGGCTGAAGTGTTTTAGGGAGAGAAATGTACTTTTCCCTTCAAGTGTATTTTTATTCCTTTTGTTTTAGGTCATTTTACAGTAATTATTAACAACTAAGGGATAAAATACAGGTTTTTATCACAAAGAACTCCGTAAACATGACAGTAACAGCTTTAGGATTGTGGTATAGAGATATAGATGGATTTTTTGTTTAGATTTACTGTTGGACCAAACGTTCAGACAGATGTTGACGCCAGCACGACTCCAGACGAATTCTGATTCTGCGAGAATTGTAACATATCAGTTGATGCTTGGAAACGGTCTAATGGCCAACATCACATTTAAACGAATAAACTGGATTCAGTCCTAATGTTACATTCAGGCATGTATTTTGCCGCTCTTATTGTTTCGTTTTGTTTTGTCTGTGTTTGCTGCACTGTTGGGTCAGTCAAAATGAAACCACACTTGGCTATCAAGTTTAAATAAAGACTATGTTGAACTTTGTTGTTTCTGTGCTCTTCGATGTGTATAAACACCAACTTCCATCTGTTCTAACACTTGATCTGCAGTGATAGCGCAATGCTCAGATGTTGTAATTATAACAACAAAAATAACAAAGCGAGTCACTTTCAGTGTGAAAGGGTTATTCTGCAAAACAGGTGCCATTTGCGTCCCTCATATTCAAATATGTGAAACTCAAACACACTCCGCAAACATTTTGTAATTTTGAGGCAATCTTTTCCAGAAATAGTTTTTGTTGTGCTGGTTTGAAAGTCTCTTTACATCCTGATAGCAATTACTAAGTGATCTAAATATACTTAATCTGAATCTATCATTTGTGGAAGGCGCAGGACTGTAAAATGTTCATCCAATCGTTGCATTCAGACCGAATGCAATGATTGGATGTCCTACTTGCCTGTCAATTTATGTATTTGCATACCACTGCTCATTACTGAAGGAGGCGTGGCTTTGAAGATCACTCTGAAGGTAGGACAGGCTCTTATACTTTTAAAGCTAGGTTGCTATTGCTAGCCCCTCCGAAATTGCGTAACCCTAACACTTCCATTATTTTTCTTATAAAATGTTAAGCGTTTTACAAAACGTGGTTAAAATCAACTTAAACTAGACGAGGCATCTGCTGAACGACCCGGCATGAGGAGTTCGTACGTTCAAATCAGCACAAGTGAAAGCAAAACGACACAGACAGAGCAAAAGTACTTCGCTTCCTCTCTCGAAATCAATTCCTTTTATAGACGCCGTCACTCCCACAGTCAAGCACAACCTGCGCTTCCGACTGCAAACGCAACATCTCTGATTGGCCAATACGGAAAATGTAGACACGCTCCACAATCTTCACAATGATCCGTTGAGCGGGTGTTTTTCAGCGTTTCCCTATATTTACTTCACCCTGCATTTACTGGAAATTAAGGTAAGAATCGCGGAGTAACATGCAATACTTCTTCACCGTGCAATTCGACACCCGCTTTGAAGGAATGTTACTTTCTGCGCACGTACAGGTGAGGTTGCGTCTGTAATACGTGACCTCCGGGCAAAGATACTGAGAAATACCTGGAACCAAATTGATAGAAAGGTAAATTACACGAGAGATTTGAAGGTAAGTATTTTAAAGGCACAATATCGAACTTTCGTTTTGCGTGAAGTTTGTATGAGAGTAAAAATGCGTTTCATCACGTTTAACGAGTCGTGTTCGTCGTAATGGACGGAGGTCGTGACGTTTTCTGGCGTTGTATGTTGTTGTTTGCGTGGTGTACGTGTATGGTCGTATTTGTCTGCTGCTAAGAAGGAAAAAAAGTGATTTTTATGATAAAACGGAGACGATTCTGGTGAACAAAAGCGGTGGTGCGACAAGTTCTCACACTTCCTCTGTTCATGTAGATCATTGCCACTTCCTGATTTTGTTTATTCAAAACACGCATTTCAATGCACAAAAAGTTCCTTCATTTGCTCTGTCATACAGACGCAGCTAGATTTAAACGTGGACATCACGTACACCGGTACACAAGTTGTTGTTGTTGTTGTTTTTACCATGGTTTAATTCATTTAGTTTTAAATTAGATTTATTTAGATAAACGTCAATAGCAAATACGGTTGTTAATCTGATAACATTGCTCCCATGTCTGTTGTTTTTCAAGTTAAAACCAGTAAAAACCCCTAAATTACCTTTTGCATAAAAATATGTATTGTTTGTTTTCTTCTGCACCTACACCATGGTACACCCCTTGTGACCCCCAATCGGTTTGTGATGTTGAAGGCCACAGGTTAATTATGGCTCATGACCTTTTAAATATTGACAAATCAGCCTTCATTAGACCTCCAAACCAGCATTAATGACCCTGGAGGTGTGTAGAGATGTACATTTAGCACACCAGACAATGAGAAAATTGCAGTTTATTATTGAGTGCAGTGGGTTATATTATGTTTAAATAAATTTTTAAAAAATAATGGGTTTTAGTGATTATCATTTGTATGTAAACAACAGCCATTAGAAATCATCTGAATAGCTTTAATGTACTTTAATTCATTTTAGGTGTTTGGTGATGCGATGCACTACTGTAAAATGTTAAGCTGGGAGTGTGTTTTTGGCATTACTAATAGTTGAGAATTCTTGCACACTGCAGGCTGGTCGGATGGCACTTTACATGCCCTTGAGGCATGTGTGACTAACTCAAGCTGTTAGTCTCTCGCAACGTGTCTTATTATGTGTGGTTTATACACTGCGCTTTTATTTAGCTGCAGGAATCAAGAATGAAGCTAATCTGTAAAATATTAATTACACTTTTTTTTATCTGTACTGCATATCAGTCTTTATATATTCAGTCTGTATTGTTGTTTTCCCACGGTTTTGCTTTCAGTGTTTAAAAACAATATGTGAGCCGTATCTTGCTTTCGATTTGAGTTATTGTGCTTTTAAAGGTGGTCACCATTTTTTAAAAACATTTGTTTAACTTCCTGGTTATGCCTTGTGGCAGGAAAGGCTTGCTTTATCAGTCTTTAACTGAAATTCGCCACCATTTTGTGGGTAAACACACTTTTTCATGCTGTGCACGTTTGTAGAGTATGCATAACTGCAAGAGCATCCGCGCATGCATTCATATAACAAAAACAGGCGGAACAAAAATTTGGTGTTTTCAAAGTCAACATGTTCTTATTTCATGGAATAGTTAAAACAAGCACTTGATCGTTGCATCAATTGTATTTTTTATACAGCATTACTTTGATGAACTATCGATGGGTCCCTTAAATCGTTGCGTGTTCGAGGCATAACAATAACATGTAAACAGTGGGAATCCACGGCATGCGTGTTGCTGCAGCAACAGATGCATAAAAGCGCAGGAGAGAACAGAAACATGCAAACTTTGCTGTCATGCAGGTGGAAGCATGTCCCTACAGGCTGTCGCATTAGCTTTCTCCTCTTCCTGCCTGTGGCAATTTTCCATGCTGCATGGTAGAGAAGTGAATCCAAATGCGTTTCAGTAGTGGCAGCATGTAGAAGTTACGTTAATGAGCACAAGAATGTGTTTGAGAGAGAGGAAGCGAGCTCGTGGATGCCTATTTTTATAACTTAATCTTGGTTTCAGTGTGAAATTATCACTAGTTGTTTAGTGAGTATTTCTTGCTAGCCTGTAGAAGGTTCAATACAACTGCCTGTATATCAGTGAGGTAGAGTTATACATCTAATAGAAATACGACCTGAAGCTGAAAGCCCAGTGAATGACAGAATAAACCCACCATGCTAGACATAGAAAAGAAGAAATTTACAACTCAGCTACCAGTTGCAGTTAATGATACATTAGTGTTGCTTGAAGCAGGAGGTGTGAAACCATCATTTTTGCATCTGCTGTTTTTAGTTTACAGAGGCTTGTTCAGTCAGATCTGTGACTTGGCAATTAAAGCTGCAATCTGTAAAAAATTTTTGCTATTGAACAAGTACATAATAAATCAGTTGTCTAATGATCTCCTTACATCGATTTGCAATGGTGAGCTAGTAATAATGATTTATAATTTGAGCTGTCGGGTCCAGTGTGGCTTCATTTGACTTAACATACGTACAAATAACATCTGAATAATACTTAAAGCAACTTGCAATTTTATTTGCAGGTAAGAATGAGGGTCCTGCTTTAAGAATGTTTGCTGTAACATGCGGTGTCCACCAGGAGGCGATAAAAGCCTTCCACAGCCAGAAAATTCCTTACACAGCACACTGTAACCTCCCAACCGAGACGTTAATATGAAGCATTACTTCCTCAATATTTTGAAGGTCATTCAGTTGTACACATGTTGTTTCAACTTAATTATCAAAGCAAAGCCACAATATTAAGTACAATGTTATATTACATTTATAAAAGATCTTATTAGGTCTGGATGGGATATAACATTTCTCTGTGTCAGAACCTGTTAGTGGAACCTCCAGTAATGTTCTCCAGGGTTTGTGGGGAATGGCAGTGGGGTACGGTTGGGGTAAGCTTTTGGCTTGTGGTCAGAGGGGCTCAGTGTCTCTCTCATCCATGATCGCACAGAGACAGTTTGCGGAGGCAGAGGGCATTTGTTCTGAAGCACAGGTTCAACAGGGGCATTTAGATTTTGTACGATAAATGTTAATAACATCATCTGCCCTGAAGCATTATGGGTAATTGCAGGAGAGCATTCGTAACAGGTCATGAATGGTACATAACGGATTAATTTTTAACAATCGTCTTATAGCTAATTAAACCTATCTGGGCATCTTTTGATGTGTCTAAAGGAAGGAAACAGATGTGAGAAGAGCACGCAGCCGATGAAAGGATGACCGCTGTGTCTCTCTGACTCATGAATGATGGACTCCAGCCCTGCATGCACTGTCCACATGTAGTCAGTCTGTCTCTTCAGGACACACGCCAGTGGCTTTATCTCTTCTGGTGGTGGAAAATCTAGTTTTGGGCTGATGTGTAATGACAGTAGAAGAAAAGCTCTTGCTTAAGTAAATACCCACCTTGACCTTTCGGAGGGGTTGGATACACATTTACAGTCTAATACTGACATTTACTGATGTTTTACTTAAAGGTGGAGTGTGTCATTCCAAAGGTGACCTAATGCAACAATAGTGACTTATTCTTCAGCCTTCATCTGTCTGCCATTGGTTGGTCAAACTGAGAGTCCCGCCCCCATACTCTGAGTTGAGCATCTGGCTGTGATGTTTTTGTGATTCTGAGTTCAAGGGTTATTGCAATAGTTACCGTTCGTGTTGTGTTTTTGCCCGTGACCCACGTTGATTTCTATATTTAAAAAAATATCACATTTTTATTAAATTAGCCCATTTAGTTTTTTACACATGATGTAATTTGTGCAATATGTAATTTTGTGTCACCAATCACCAAAGTTGGCTTTTTGCCATTTTATGCAAAGGGAATTTATGCAAATGAGGTTTCATAGAACAGGTGTGATAGAGCTTGTTTACAAATCTTGGTTTTATTTTCCAACTAGAACTATGTTGTTGATGATGTCTATTATTAGTCAATGGCTGTTGGGAAAGTCTATTCGTGTAAATTAATGCGTCGTAATGCAGGACAAAGAGCTTGTGTCGCCACCGGCATGCGTGCATGTACAGTGCGTGTATGGTTATCAGCCTTGACTATCAGAGGCATCCTGCAGCGAATCCTTCCACGTCCTGCCGTTCTGGGGTTAATGTTAAGCCGATGTGACGTGTCTCGGGTGGAATCTGGGTCAAGAGAGGCACTGCCTCCGTTCCGCGCACTGCAGCTGACTGCCGTGGAGGGGAAGCGAGACTCTGCGGTCTGCACACGTGACTTCCCTCACTCTGCTGTTTGAATGGGGAGCGGCTGGGGTTGTATTCTTCTCTGGTTGGCCAGCAGTGGTAGTAGTAGTAGAGGCGGGAGCAAGTGGAGGCTCATGCTGTCACATGTCGGAGCACGAGCACTGGACTGCCTGCTGCCTTCACGCCCAGAATGACACCATCATCTAAACTAAGCACAGCTGATATGAGACCGAATCCAGACTGAGACTGGAACATATTCCGAATGTGGGATTTGGGATTGTATTCCTTCTCGTTGAGATCATCTTGTTTATATTTAGAACGAATGGCAGGATTGTTCCGCTATTCTTTGAACATTGGTGTATTTTATCATTATTTTTTGTTGTCACTGTTTTATAAAAGTTGTGTCTAAGAACACATCTTGCATAGAAATGCTTATAACTGTAATTTCAGTGTATTGATTTCAATGTATCTTATGTATAATTAAAGACATAAAAAGAACTTTCAAGAAAGGCTTTTTTTAGAAAACCATTCCACTTTTCCAGAAACTATTCCAGAAAACTATTCCGAATTTGTTTTTGAATCGCACGTCTCATCCAGATGCCACACTCATGATTCATTTATTCACATTCTTTTAAGTCTACTCCTGCCCCCCAACACATACTGCTGTGCCCTTCTCCTATTGGCTGTCGGTACATTTTGGATTAAAAAATATTTTTAGGCTCCATGGAAACAGCAGACTGTTCAGTCTCCCTCCTTAGCCAATGGCATTCCAGGGTGGGTGTGTTGTAGTCAAATAAGAAACCACAGTTTAGACGGTACCATCCCCCCACCCCACCTGAGGGGTGTAAAGCTGGAGGGTTAGGGGGTTCGGCAGTGCAATACAGCAGTGCGTATTTAGCCTATCTTTATGGGTGCCATGAGAACATGCTTATGCAGAGATGTATAGGAAACACTCCCCTGCGCACTCGGCAGTACGCACTAGAGGTCAGTGAGACGCAGAATCGACCCATTTACCTACATTCAACTGCGCAGTAAAGAGTCTCTTCTGTTTGAACACACATGTCTGTCCTTGATCTCTGAATGAAACTAGCTGTTTACGCTAGCAACCTCTGCCGTGTTATTTAATCCACTGAACGTAATGACTCATTTTTAAAGGCGCCGCGGGAGCTCTGACTCGTGCGCTGAGCTCAGGGACCGTCAGAGCGGGTGAATCCCGGGGAGAACGCACTCTTTACAGGAAACATGTGATTCTTACTCGCTCAGATTTACTATAGCACACGGGCCCCGACGGGTGGGGTTACTTCAGAGTGTCACGTTTGGACTTCAGAAACACTTTGGCTGCTAGAGGGCGCCATGATCCCGCAGTAGGATCCACCCAAACCGTTTGACGTTTTCGACATTATGTAGCCTCTCACCTGCGGAAATTGCGAGTGTGTGCGCTCGTACGCGGTGCGTGTGTTCAAGAGGATAATGCAGCAGCGATTGGGTGTTTCCTCGTTCTTTATACTGCTCACTACAGATGTTCTGTCGCGCTCATGATGTCACAGTTCGTGATGTATGCAAACTGATGGCCAGCATAAAGAGTTTTCATATCCAAGTCAATTTAAAAGCTGTGAATGTTTACATTTAAACTCGAGCCACAACCCGCACAAAAAGTGACACAGAAAGTGTCGTACTGCAGACTGATAAAACGTATCTTTCTATCATCAGCATCGGGCAGATTTCTTCTAGAAATCATGCAGAGACGATTGACGCAGTTTGCATGTCATCTTTGCGCTTTTTACAGCTTTTCTCATTCAGACATAGAAGTCACTGCGCATGAGCACGCAGAGGACACGCTAGCGCTAATCTCCAACTGATTTTAAAATTACATTCTGAAAGACAGAAGCATTTATCTGATTTGTAAATGTTTGTGGATTAATATGCTAATTCTGCCTACATGTCATAGTAGTAAATATTTCTCACATGGTGAGCGCTGGAACTAATAAAATTCTCGGCCCGCCCTAAATTTTAGGCCCTGCTTTTGAATGAAGCCTATGTCAAATGTAGCTGTAAAACAGTGTTTTTGCATGAAATCATATTTTCTATCCTCTCCTTTAGGTCTCTGACAGTTCGGCATGGGGAATCTGATTAAGGTTCTCACACGAGACATCGAAAACAACACAGGAAACTTTTTCCTGGACTTTGAAAGTAGGTGTTGTGATTTTTGTCATGCTGAATTCTCCAGCGATACCCGTTTTAATAATAGCAGTGATATTTATAACTTTAATTTTATTATATTTAATATAATTGGTTTGTTTTAAGATCATTTTAATTGTATGCTATTCTGAGCGAAAAGCAGCAAAAAAAATCACACAGCTAAATCACTGAAATGCGCGGTTAGCATCTTACTACGCAAAGTTAAATTGTTTAGTGTGTCGCGCTGATAGTTTATCCACACTGTGTGACTCATTGGAGCATCTGTTTTTTTCAAACGGCTCATAACGGAATAAAATACATGATTTTGAGAAATGATTACTAGAAGGACTGAAGATGCCAACTCCTCTCCGTTGAGCAGATCAGATGTCTGATCTCAATTCTCAGTCTGATACTGATACTCATCTGATACTTCTCAACTGATCTTCTGCAGATGCCAGGCCCACAGAAGCTGAGAGGACAGTCTGGCAGGAGGTCAATAAGGTGCTAACAGAGTCTGTGAGCATACTACAGGACCTGCAGTCATATAGTGGAGCAGGTGAAGCCATTAGACAGGCAAGTACAGTACCCATAATGCAATTCAGCTTCTTCATCATAAGCCTTACGTTGCTTTCTATGACACTTACGGCTTGTTTCACGCAAGCAGTGCATAACCGACAGACTGACGTTGTGCTTTCATGCTATTTCTGCTACATAACAGAGATACAGCTTTGTACAGTACTGTGAGTTTGAGAATTATTCAAAAAAATAGAAAAATAGACACGCAGCTGTTCTCCTGCTTGTGCACACAGTGGCAGTACGGTGACAGGTTAATGTGGACAGCCAAACAAACACACGCTGTGCGTGCTTGCGGTGCGCAACAAGCCTTAGTTCCCTAATTCATTTCATTTCTGTTCCTGCTAATATTGTAAAGCGTTTTCACAGCTGCGTCTCACCGTGTGCTTGCTGTCTCCTCAGGCCATACAGCATCCAAACGATGAGCGCGTACAGAAGCAGGCGTGGACCGCTGTGGTCCCACTAGTGTGCAGACTGAAGAAGTTTTATGAGTTTTCACTAAAACTAGGTATGTTTATTCATGAATGCACACAAAACCATGAATAATAATGGTTTACATTTACATTCATTCATTAAGTAGAAACTTTTATCCAAAACAACTTCCAAACAGTGAGAGCATTTAACATTTTCCCGTAAGAACAACCAAGCCTAGCCTACAAAGCTGCACGTTAAAATAATTCTGATGCTAGAGACAGGATAAACAGTAGAAGACTGGTTACTTTTGACTGTTTTTACCTAGAGCACTGGTGATAAATGAGGGATTATTTTAATAAACGACGTCTGCCCCCAGTATTCTATTCTCAGAAGATGCACTGCTTAAATGATTCCCAACAGGGATGTATGGTCCACTGACCCACTTAGCATTTTAGTGTGTGGATTAGCAGCTGCTCTGAGCTGTGTAACAGGCTTAATTCAGTTTTCTCTATGGCACATTACAGTAACACTTGTCAGCAGTCGGCTGTGTAAGGGATAATGCAAAGTCAGCTCATCATTATCGCATAAATGTACCCTGACAGGGTGATCAGTCTTGTAGAGTCCTAAAGGGCTTGTTATATATAACAAAATGCATAAATAAATGGACAGGATCTTTTGATTTCAGTTTAAAGGTGGTGTGGGCAGTATAGTGCGCAGAGGTATGCAAATACATAGAATGACAGGCAGGTAGGATATCCTATTTGGAGCGAATGCAATGATTGGACGAACATTTTATGGTCCTGCACTTTCCATAGAAGATTAATTTATACCACTTAGTGTTTGCTATCAGGATGTAAAGAGACTTTTGAGCAGCAAAATATAAAAATGTTTCTGGAAAAGATTGCCCACCCTGCCTTCAAATGAATTTATTATGTAAGAAAAACAGAGACTGCCATGTCATAAAGAAGACATGAAGCTGTGTAGGAAATGGGTTGCCAGGACGATGGTCAAATAAACAGTTCAGCAGTTATCATACAAAAATATGTGACCACAGAATGCTGCAACTGACCAATCAGATTCAAGGCCATTTAGCCTTGTAATAAAGTGAGGTTATATAATCTTGCTTAGACATGACTAACGGTACTTATTCTTGTATTAATTTATATAATCTCACTTATGAATTTATCAATTCAACAAATGTAATCAGAGAACTGAAATCACACCACTTGCAGTTTCTACACTGTGTGCTGGTTTACAGGGTTTATATATTACATGCATGATCCTGCAGTTACCCTGGTTACACAGGTCATAATAAATATGAACTGTGCATTACAGTAGAGGTGTGTTTTGGGTTTAAGATCTTCTTTCAAATGTTGCACTGCGGATCAGATTAAATGTATGTTCTTGAGAGAGCGGCAGTGCGTTATAATTGGATTAGCACGTTCCTTGAGCTAGGCTAATTTCTGTTACCGCGTCAGCTAAAGCGCA
>JAZGTJ010019942.1:0-10647 GCA_036877575.1 Botia almorhae | reverse complement strand
AACAGAGTACAGTTATATTCCTTGAATAAAACGCCCTTCATTATCATTTCCAATAATATCAGAGTCATTGATGGTGCCACTGATGTTTGTATCACCGCACAGAATATGTCACGGTCTGTTCTGTGTACCGCCTGCCCTGCGTTCACTGGATCTCCTTCAGTGCAGTTTATCACTGCCTTTACACAAGATCCTGGGAATGATGGGGGTAACTTACACACAGTGACAATCACACATCCGGTCATTCAACACGTCTCTCTAACATACACTCATGTAACAGAATCCTCTATGTACACGTGTATTATTGTTTTAAAAGTGAATCCTGAGAGGTACAGCCCTGCGAATTATAGCAGTGGGCGATTGTCTTATGTCTTATTGAGTCTGAGCTCCTCACTGGCCATAGTATACACCACACACATGCAAACAGCACCACATCAGCCTACGACATGCATGGAAATACAATGGCTGTTTCTTACTTGGATGTTCCTTGCCAGGCTGGATGTGCGCTCTGTATGTTCTGAGAGCGTGTAGTTTGTGTGTATCTCTCGTAAGCACCATTAAACCTGAAGGCATAAGGCCAGAGAGGCGGGAAACACTTATGATCCGGTCAACCAGTTTATATTATGAGCTCATAATGAGTGTTATGCTTTCACGTTTCTGAACTGGCTTGAAAATTCAAAAACCTTTAAGTTACTGAGAGACAGAACTCTTGCCCACTTCAATGTCCACACTCATCTCCCTCCCCACAAGGAGAGCAGGTTTCCAAGAAAACACACAGTTCCGTCTCTTGCTTACAAACAAAAAATACATCTATTTTTGTGGAGTTTTCAAGACCGGTCAGGCAGTCCAGGGATGTCCCCCGACCAGCACACACCTACCCCACCCAGTCCCAAATCTTCCTGTTGGAATCCTCATTTCCTGTCTGCACTTCTCTCTTTCAATGGAGGATATGCTCCAAGTAATGTGGGTGGGGATTCTCCTTGACGTATTTCTGGATGTACCAGCAGGTCAGATGGGCTTTCAGGTCCTCCTCTACCACAAAATCCATTGCGGCCTAGCAAAGACACACACAAACCAAATTCAAACGCACAGTAATCAACAACAGACTCCTGTAACTGTAAATAAACTGGGTCATGCTGCTCTGGCAGAGTAACCTTCTATGACCTTGGCTAAGTGTTTGGCAATCTCTCGACCTCTGTAAGCTTCAGGAACCTCAGTGTGCTGCAGATCCACAGTCTTCTTCCCCACATACTCATAGAGCAGCACAGCTCTGTCATGGGAGCCTTCAGACCACACATAATGGAAACATGAAAATGTCAACATACAGCAGTCAATAACTGAATTACTTAATGCAATATTATGTGGGATGCATGTCTGCGCTTTGTTATTCTTGTTCAGTGTTGTGAATGAGTGTGTATTCCAGGAAACGGGGCTAAGTTTAGGTTTCTCTGAAAACGTCATGTCTTAAATACAAAACCATTATTTGTATGTGTGCGTGTGAAATCACAAATTCATATAACATACAAGGAAATCTTATTTTGCATAATATATGCAAATTTATATATTTCGCGATATATGTGTGATATTACAGACTAACAGGAAAAATGTCGACTTTGTTTTCCTTAGATAAAAATCTGTGACGAAAATGGAACAGGAAGTAAAACTCAATAGGTAGGATGTCTAACCAGCAGGCTAACAGCTTTCAGTAATTCAGAATAAAAGAAAACAAAACGTTATTAGACCAGATTAACAAACTAGCTAGTGACAGCAGACGTCGATCGCCAAAACAACACAACTGAAATCGCAGCGTTGATCTAATGCATAACTTATGGACCAAGGCTTCAACCCAGTATGCTAAAGAACAAACTGGGGGGGGGGGGTCATACCAGCAAACCAACGAGGTCGTGTCATAACCAATAATTGTTTCATAGCATATAACGATATTTACATATATTGCGATGTACGTATTATATAACCAGATCGGACAACATTCGTCATGTAAAATCGGAATATAAAACAAAAGACACAGTCAGACGGTCGTTGTTTGTGTCCCCCCCCCTCCTTCCCTCCCGCGACCACCGTCTCGCTATCTGACGCATTACTGACCGTTTAGTCTGATGCTAAATTGTCGTCGTTTCTTGTCGTGCTCCACTCTGAGCGGTGTGTTAATGTCGAGGACGCTCATATGCGCAGCCTGCGCCATAACGTCGGTGTGTCAGTGTATCGCGGCTGCTTCGAGGGCGACGAGAGGCGCATTCATGCCTCAGCGAGACGAGGGCGAACATCTGATCCTGCGAAAACACGCCGTCCGCGGAAATCAGCTGTGAAGTCACGTGCTCGCCGCCGCCGGCCAATCAGAGACGAGCCGTCGTTTTGGACACGCGCGGGCTCTTTAAATGGGTGTCGTGCGCGTGCCACGTTCCGCCGCCAGGTGGAGATCGAGGGATGACGCCTGATTTACTTTACGGAAATGTCTCCGGTTCTTTACTGTAACCTCTGGTCCCTGAAAGAAGGGGATCAGATATTAAGACCATACTCGAAAAGTTTCATATAAGCATACAAAATAATGCTGATGTATGGTCTTTAACGTGGTAATACTTGTATAACTAGTTATATTGTAATGCTTTAAACATATTTTCATATTGATGTGTGTTGAAAGAGTTTTTAAAGAGTTGTGTGCTGAAGTACTAGATTCAGCAGACTTACTGTGATTCCGATATTTTATACTGTTCGCTCATAGCTTAAGTACTTTTTATGATATACATTAATTAAAACATTACATTTCCTCATCAAGACAAAGAATTATGAACCATAAATGCTACTAACAAATATTTACAAAAGTTAATTTCTTTCTAGTTTTACTGTTTCCAGTCTGAAACAACTACAGAAGTCCTGAAGATTTTCTTTAATTTTTTTGGATGCACATGTAAGATTTCTGTTAACCACAAAATAAATAAATATCGGAGCAAAACACTTTTAAAACATAAGTTTGAAATATTAAAATAAAAGCAATCACAGAGGTGATCATGCCCCTCACTTTCTTTGTTTTATTTTTTTAAGTGAACCTATGAATGCTAAAGTATTAACATACAAAATATAAGTGAAGTGAAAGTGACCTATTTGTCAGAATATGGTAAACCATACCTGAAATGTGACCTCTGCATTTAACCCATCACTGGTGTAACTGTACTGTCGCTTTAACTGTAAATCGCTTTGGATAAAAGTGTATGCCAAATGCATAAAGTATCGGTTTATTTTGTTTTTATTTATGTTGTTTTCGAAATGTATGATCCTTTTGGCTGAAAATAAACACAGACACGGTGTTGAGTAAATTGCTTTATATCTGTGCTGGTGAGGTTTATAGATCTCAATTCTATAATCCAGCAATCAGATGATTGTTGACTGTGACTGTGAGACACTTCACAGACATAGAACCAAACAAAGATGCTTCAAATCACAGGCAACGGTATAAGACAGATTTAAAACAACTACAACATACCCTGAATATACAGGATGGTCATGCAAATATTAGTTTACCTATAACTGCATGTTTCCACTGCATTATGGGTAATTAAAAAATCTATTAACATCAATTTGTATCAGTACAGATTACAAACATTTAAATGACTAATACTAACCAGGTAATTCCTCATTAATAAAAAGGATCATTTAAGTTGATAACTCAAGCATTCTTTACATAAATTATAGCACCTTTTTAGATTTACATGTTAAAAATGTCAAAAATAACAGTACAAGAAAGTTGGTGTTATGTGTGTAACACAGAAATTAGTTCTGCATATCCACATGTTTAACACATAAACGAGTTAGTGTCTGTATATTTGAGTGTGATTTTAAGTGTATGAGGGTCCGACTTGCACAGCTTTCTGATGGCTTGGGCAGACGCATATAACAAAACAGACTGAAAACCATCATCCATAATGAATCTCATTAAGAGTCTCGTAACAGTCTCACATTTCTGCAAATAAGATGAAATATATTTGGTTCGAATAAAGGTCATATAGGTTTATACATGTTAAGGGCCTCATTTAGTTATATTTATATATTTTAAGGGCCTCATTTATATATATATATATATATATATATATTTACGGTCTCTCTAATATCTTCTTCAGTGTGTTTATGACATCCTCTCCACTCTTCCAGGGCACCACACTAGCCTTGAACTCCCCAGGTTTGGCTTCCTCCATCTCTCGGATCAGTTTGTGCATTGGGAAGTCCCAGCGCGGGAACGCTATGTCACCCGGTGATAGTGTGAGTGATGGGCAAAAGTCGTTGGCCCCATCTCCCACATACAGGATCTTCTGGTAGGGCCGCCCGCCTCGCTCGCGTATGCGCTGGGCCACGTACTGCCTCACCACCACCGCTTTGCACATGTTCATTGGGCACCGCAGGCAGTCGTGAGTGTGGAAGGGGCGGAGCTGCAGCTGTCCATTATCATCAAAGTGGGCGGGGTTAGTGAAAATGCGTAGAAACAGGGGGCGGAACCCCAGGTGCTGCAACCAGGTCTCGATGAAGACAGTGTTGGCATCTGACAGACAAACGACTTCGAAGTTGCGTGATGGTTGGGACAGTAGGAAATGCATCAAAGCTGGGATTCCCGGGCAGGGAGGGAGAGACTCCACTGTGCTTCTGATAGCTGCCGGAGTGACTCCCTGTTCGGCGAGGTAGGCCAGCACACGCTGCATGTATTCATTATAGCGGCCGGGCCGGTACGTGTCCTTCAGCCAGCCAGGCAGAACTCCACCGGGCGCCACGGTAACCATAGAATCATCGCTGCACTCGTCCACCAAGGTCTCGTCAAAGTCGAAGAATATAAGGAAGCGCCTATCATTAGGGGGCGGAGCCTGAGCTCTGCAGCTGTGATAAGCATGCTCCTCCTGTCCTCCAGGGGTGTGAGGCGGGGAAACACAGCAATTAAACACAGAGTCCCGCATCGTGGATAAGGACAGACAGAATGAACGTGGCTTTTCTCTGCTGCTTTTGCTCCCCTCTGCCTACAAAATGAGCAAAGTTGCGTTACGATACCAGATTAAGCAGAATTTTAAGCAGACAAAAGAAGTGAAACAGGATCAGCAAACATGAGCAGGAAGGAAGAAAGACCGGCTCTTACTGGTCTTGTTGAATAGATGAATCAAATAGCTACCAGTCCAACTCTAACATTCTTCACTTATAAACATGTTAGTTTGAGTTACTCTGAAATTCTGTTTCCTGCTATAGATGTACTGGCAAGATAATTTAACAAATAGCTGTTTACTATCACTAAACCTAGTAGTAGTTAAACATTTTTTGACATATTCAAAAACATTTTGGCTTTGATGGACTTTGGTGCTCCACAGGTTTTCATATCTTTAACCAACAGACAGAATTCTGTCTATTCACACGCTCTATGAGAACATCAGACTTATCAGACTATCATATTACAACTCGCCTGTTTTGCCCCAAGATCGCCTGTGCGCACTGTCAACCTGTAAGAGTACAAAATACAGACATATGAACTACAGCAATTTTACTGAACTTTAACATAAGAGTTTTCACGATGCAAAACCGACATCGTGAAAAGTGAAGGTAACCAGGTTCACTAAATATACTACACTACTACTACCATAATACGATACTATCTACAGGCTATAATAATGTTTGATCACAAATCTCCTGCAGCAATGTGATCTCACTTTCGCTTTATACATTATAGATGATGCAACAGTCGCGTTTCTTTACAAATAACAGCACATGACCACTGTGATATATCTGATGTTGCTTTCACTGTCCAGGAAATAGGATAAAAACGTTAAGTTGCAAATCATTTTAAACATGGAAAACGGACTGGACATAAGTAATTTATAGATAGTAAAACGGTAGATTACCTTGAGATTTTCAGATTCAGTTGGACATCACATCGATGTTTTCTCTGCCTGGCCGGCTGTTCAAAAGTGCTGGAGGTTTATGGTCCGACACTGCTTTGACGAAGTGCCTGTGACGCGCATCGGCTAGGCCACGCCTCTCGCCCGTCAAACATTACAGAGAATCCGAGCCTTTTAAAATGATTATAGTAGATTTAATTATAGCAGTTATACTTAAGTATAATAACTCATTTGAAACGACACATTTTTTAACACTTATCCAGGTA
Organism: Botia almorhae; assembly: GCA_036877575.1. Taxonomy (NCBI): domain Eukaryota; kingdom Metazoa; phylum Chordata; class Actinopteri; order Cypriniformes; family Botiidae; genus Botia; species Botia almorhae. The sequence continues at coordinate 4,502 of JAZGTJ010019942.1, read as the reverse complement.
AAGGTGTCAAAGTTGGGTAATGAATTGAACGCACTTTATTATGCGCCAAACTTACCCGAACACGTAATTATTGATGGGCTGAATAATAAAGACGCTCACCCGTCTGAATTATTAACCCTTGTGAACTTTCGAAGCGATAAAATCTCTTCGTAACAGTAAAAACAATTTGGTCTTATTTGTTAATATTAGTTAGTGGATTATCTGAAACGAACTATTAATAAGCTATATATTTTTACCGGGTTTATTTATCCTTGTTAATGCAAATACAGTTGTGCGTTTATGTTAATTCACCGTGCGTTAATTAATGCTAACATATACAACTTTGATTAAAAAAAACAGTAAATGCTTACATTAACATTAAGAAACGCTGTTTAAGTATTGTTAATTGTTAGTTCGTGGTAACTAAGGTAGTTAACTAATGTTAACAAATGAAACCTTGTTTTAAAGCTGAGACCCGTAACTTCGCATCTCTATTTACGTACTTTACGTATGTTGAAGTCAAATCGAACCCCACCGTCATTATTATATAAACCTATTGTTGGAAATCTGGGTAAAATAAAGATATTGTGTCAACCACTTATCTGTCATGTACTTGCTCAATAACTGATTTCTGTTCATTTTAATTTTCAAAGTTATGAACTAGAGCTTTACATTGTTCTTTAAAGTGGCTCGTTAATGTAGGGTTTATAGTCCCGAGTATGTACTTGACTTGCTTCCTGATTCCTTCTGTAGAAACACTAATGACAGGCTGCTTCTTCCATCTTGGGGAAGAAACTGAGAACATGAGTGTCGTGTGTCATTACCAACATCTCTTATGAGGAAACACATAAACGTGATTGCCGTTCATTTCTGTCTGACCTACATTCTCATCAACTATTCTACAAGTGGGGCAGAAAAAACACACAATGTTCTCTTACAGCTTCACAGATAATCTGTAAACAAAGGTGTTGTACTGTAAAGTCTGAGTGCTTTGTTTTTTTATCAGAATTCAACCAGCATCATTCAGTCAGTCGAGACACTTTGATCACATTTCTGTTGTCATTACCGCTTACATTCAACCCATACGGTTCTGTTTCATTATACTGGTGATTACATCACACAGACGTCCATTGTTTTCATGCTAAGCTAATTACATTTTCTATCCCCTGAATGAACCCTAAGCTAACCCACACACAAACCTTTTGACATTATTAAAGTGGATTTGTGCGCCTTTCATGTAGTGAGCACTACTGTAAATGTCTTGGTTTTGCCCTGTTTCACTTAACAATACTCAAATATTTTTAGCCAAACCTGTAAACAAGCTATGCTGCCATTCCTACTCACCAGTCAGGTTTATATTCACACTTTTTGTCATTCGGATTGGACGTTTAAACCGGTTACAACTGGAATACAATGTTCCATGTAAACACACCTATTGTCTTTTCAACACACTCCAAATCACCTGCATGCGCAGATATAAATTTAGACAATGTTTGCAGTAGTTAATAAATACACACTTCACATCCTTTTAGTTTAATTTTTACTTCTTTATGGTTAGCAGAAAGTGTGTTAAATGAACATTATATAAAAAAGGGCCGACATTAATGCACATCCATCATGATCTCTGAAAAACATGACAACAATATAAAACAGACAGTGAAGGTCAGATGCTTCTGTACCAGACACACTGCTAACAAAACAATGCTGCAGTTGAGCGGGCAGAGAGGCTGAAACAGACTGGAGGGGAGAAGATAGTTCACTTGCTTTGAAAACATCTCACAAGAATAAACATTATTATGGTCTGCTGATTTTACTTATCTGGCAAGATTTTATTAGAAAGTGCATTCCATACACCGATGGAGGAAAGAATCAGACACGCGTAATCCAAAACTAACCAATCACAGGACTCTTTAGGTAAAGGGGGCGGAACAACGTCTCTGGGTTTGATGGCACCCAATATAGAGTTTTATGACACAACAAGTGATCCAACTTTATTCCCGTCTGATTCTCCTTGTTTTCCAACCGCCAGCCATCAGACACACGGTCAGTTGTGGTCAGTTGCGCAAACCTTTAACCTGGCAGTAAAGTGCAGAGGACAGTCTAATGAGAGAACTAACAAAATCACACAATCAATGGACAGTCTGATCGACCAATCACCTTCTCTGTGCCGCCCCGAACCAAACCACTCATACACACTTTCAACCATCTGCAGGATAAACGATCATGTACCAGGAAAAGAGCAACTAAAAAGCAGCTTTTTATACCAGCACCACAAAGAGATACACTCACTCACTCGCACACACTCGCACACACTCGCACACACTCGCACACACAACCTGTCCTACATTCTGTTGAATAAATGGTAACAACTTAACATTTTTCATTTCTTTCAGCCCGTCACACAAACTCACACTCACACACACACACACACACACGTGCACGCATGCACGCGCGCACACACACACACGCATCATTTCAACATACAAATCTGATTTCCTTTTAAAAATTCTCACAGAGTAAGTTTATCTACATTATACAAATAAAAATATTGGTTAAGTGAGTTAGATCATATAGAGCACATACAGTAAAACCATGAATCATCTGTTTCTCTTTAGTCGCAGTCTTCCTATGACACATCACAGCATTGGTCTTCCTTAACAGTCTCAACCTCTGACTGAACGTGCCAGAGAGCTACAGGCAGCGTCCAGTCAGAACAATTAAAAAAAAAAACAAAGTTCAATATCGGAATAAAACTGTCAACAACAGCCAGAAATCAGGCAACAGAAATGGTTTCAGTCAAACTGACTAAACTGAGTTTGCTTAAGTGCTGCATACTGTTTATCTGAAGATGTGTGTGTGTGTGTGTCAGTATATCACTATGAGAGGGAAGACCTGCGTTTCTAAAGAGGTTATACTGCATTCTGTAAGTGATTTGTAAACTGTGATTTTGAAATGTTGACCTTTGACCTGTGAATGTCTAAACCCGTAGAGCCTGTGCAACAGCAGCTGAGTTGATAAGAGACAGAAAAACATGTTTGTGCCATTTAAAATTCAATGACACGTCGTTTTGATCATTGAAGTAGAGGTTAAGTGAGGTGAATCAGAGTAATGCGTTGGAAAGTTGATGCGTTTGTGTTGTTGAGAACAAGGTCACAGAGTTCATTCGTCTAACAATCCAGTTTGGTCACGAGTGCTAGAGGCAAATAAGTTTACAGTCATCGGTTTTATATCTTCCTCACGCACATAAATAACTGTGTCATAATTCCACTCAGAGTTCCTTTACTGTTTCTTGTGTAAACAAGACAGTCGTGTAATGCAGAAATATGTCTGTTTGCTCCGTCCTCCCACGAGCACCTGATTTGAGCTGCATTAGTGAGTGACACTGATGTGTGTGGGTTCAGGGTTCGAGCGAGCGTGTTAGTGGTGTTGCTGAGCGGCGCCCTGTCGCAGGTATGCGTCCTCGTGTGCGCAGTGGTTTATTGGCTCGCTCTTAAAAAGGGCAGGGGGAGGGGGCAGGACAGAGGACTGCACTGAAATGTGCTGTGGGGTGTGGCTCGTCATGGGGGCGTGTCCCGTGTGATGCACAGGGGCGTGGCTGTGCGCAGCGTGATGCTGTGCGGGTGCGGTCTGCATGTGCAATTGAGAGAAGCCGTGCGTTGTGAGCGCTCTTTGTGGCAGGGGCACTGTGGCAGAACTGATCATTCCAGGACCCACAGTTGTGATGGAGGGCGTTGACTGAGCGGGTTGGGGTGGACTGGGGGTGTGGCCTGATGAGGAGGGGGTGTGGCCTGTAAGGTGAACAGGAAGTGCCATGGTGGCAGGCTGAAGGGTCACCGGGCTCGTGACCCGAAAGCACTTCTCTTTGTGTGCCTTGAGCATGTTAGAAAAGCGAAAACGTTGGCCACAGATTTCGCAAGGGTACGGCTTTTCCCCCGTGTGTGTGCGGCGATGTCGCTTCATATTAGGACGACTGGTGAAGCTCTTCCCACAGATTTCACAGATGAACGGCTTCTCACCTGCAAAGATACAAGAGAAAAATGAGACTGCATATTACACAGTTTTCTTCTCCAGCAGTTATAATACATGTGCAACAGAAGTTACACGTGTGCATTTGTAGCACCTCATGAACCATTTAAAGGATTTCAAGGATTCCAATTTACATTTTTAGTTTTTAGTCATTTTAGTTTAAAACATGAACATCAAGAGATGGGGAAAAGATCTTTTGGTGTCTGCGAAACAAACGATGTAATTCATTTCTGGTCACTTTGTAAAATCGATCTAAGGCCCTTAAACTCATTTTCTGTTTTCGGCATTAATTAGAACTAATGGACAACCACATTTTCCAAGCATCGACTTTCAAAAGAGTTCAAGATTATGTCTGCAAACCAAATGGTTCAGGAGCTGCAGCTCTGTTACTTTGGGTATCTCATTTTCAGACTTGTACTTATAAATAGGCTGGGCTCTAACCATGTGGTGTGTTATTACAGAGAACATGTAGGAAATTCTGGGCGTGTTTGACCAGA
>JAZGTJ010019941.1:0-10647 GCA_036877575.1 Botia almorhae | reverse complement strand
AAGGGAAGTCAATGAAAAATGATTGTAAACAGAAGTGAGAAACCCACAACTTTAACTCTCTAACCAGTAAAACCACAACATGTACTATGGATGAGTAAATCAGACAACAACACAAAATTCACTGAAAACTGAGAGGCGTTTAGAAATGCAAGCATATCTTTATGTGTAGAGAATAAATCTTTCCCCAAGCTACCGCTCTCAAATGTCTGTTTTGCAGATATCCGAGCAGGTGGATGATGTGTGTGTTACACAGGATCAGAGTCTGTGTTTGGACTGTTTACAATCAGATGGTGAAATCACATGGAGATTCACAATCTCCACTGAGGTGCGTGTTCTACACACAGCTTACATTCTGCTGCATGACACATGAGTTTGTGCTCACATGCATGTGTGTGTGTGTGTGCAGAGGTCCCTGGCGCATGCAGCTCTGTTGAAAGTGGAGAATGGTGCCGTGTTCTCATTGGGTGATTGTATACAGGACAGCCCCATAACACACAGCGCAGGTCATCACCTTCGCTCCTCACACTCCACCTACGAGCTGAGTGTGTGTTTTCTGTCGTTCCGCCCGGGCGTGTATGAGCAGTGGCTGGTGTTTGACTTTGACATGAGACCGGTCTTGCTCAGAAAACTCAAGGTGAGAGTCGGCGAACAGTTTCACACCCAGCCAGATGATGAAGATGAAGACGACAGCGAATGTGCTGAAAATGTTTCGGGGGAACGCTGGGATAGAGGAAACAGGGTCATCGTGCCCTTCTTCACCAGGAAAGAGGAAGATGAGCAGCTGCTCTGTAAATACAAACCACCCCAGATGAATCTGTATTTCAGTCCCCACACAGATCACAGTTCCCCAATGAACCAGGACAACTACATCGAGAGAGCTCACGACTTCCTGTTTAGGGAGGAACTGGCGGAGGAGAAGCTCATCAGCAGGTATATAGCAGTACACACCTCTTGTGCTATGGTGTAAACAGCATTTTTATCATAAATAAAAGTAAACGTTCTTAAGTTGTTATTATTATTCTTTACAGAAAAATTAAAAACCCTCATTATGAAATTGTGCCTTAAATATGCAAATAAATCAAATATACACTTTCACTTGTATGTTGATTCTGAATATATAAATTGTTGTATTTGTAATGTAATTGTAAAATGTAATGTTTAATGCAAATGTCAAAAAGTCAGTTGTTGTTGTTAGAATGAAACACTATTTTTCTTCATTAATTAAGTGAAGTTATGAAGTAAAGGATGAAGATGAACAGGTTATAATTCAACAGCTGGATTCTGTTATAATGATGGATTCCTGTCCTGCAAGAAAAATTATGATTATAATTTCACAATATAATTATGAAAACTCTAAATATAGATTAACTGTAAATCCAGAACACGTTTTACTACACTGTCATACCATCATTGAATCTAATTAATTACTTGAGATACTTCTCAGCCACGCCCACATGTTATGTAGCAGATACGTCTCTACTCTTGCATTAGTCCTCAGACAGGTCACAGACTTTGTGAATCTTTGTAAACTTTGTGAATTTAAGGTATCTTAAATTCCAGAGGCTGGAACAGATCTGAAACTCTGATTCTGACAGTCAAGTGTAACTGCCTGAATACAAACTGGTTCTAAACAAGTCAGTTGCTGCTGCATTTGTTCACCATCAGTTGCTGTTTTCATGACTGGGTGAAACATGTGCAGGGCTGCTGCATTTGTTCACCATCAGTTGCTGTTTTCATGACTGGGTGAAACATGTGCAGGGCTGCTGCATTTGTTCACCATTAGTTGCTGTTTTCATGACTGGGTGAAACATGTGCAGGGCTGCTGCATTTGTTCACCATCAGTTGCTGTTTTCATGACTGGGTGAAACATGGGCAGGGCTGCTGTTGTTCTGCATGGCTCAAGAGACTTTGTTGAATAAAGAGGATGGGCTGAATAACAGGAATCCATTAAGAATGAGTTCTACTGACTCAACGGCAAGACTTTTGTTAATGATTCAGCTCTTATACATTTGACTGTCTCTTAGCTCCAGCCTCATAGCATGTGAGGGAAAGATTATCATACTCATGACTCCTCAGGAAGTGACCTCACTCATTGTTCCTCGTCTCCTGCAATTAGACAATTAAGGAATAATGAAGCAGTATTATGTAGCACCCAGTGAGTCAGTGGTGCCATCTTCTGAGGTTACCTTTTGAGTTTTGGGATAGTACCAGCCAGTACCAGTAGTACCAGTACCAGTAGTACCAGTACCAGTAGTACCAGTACCAGTGTTCTAATGAAGAATGTTAGAAAACAATTGTAGAATTTAATTAAATTAAATTAAATTTAAAAAAGGAGTGCAAGGAAAACAATTTTCCATTGCTGATGGCTCCATTTATGGTCGCTCCTGTTTTCTTCTCGTAACTTTCAGATTGAGCATTTGTGGAAGCGCATCAATCTCAGAGCTGAACGTGTGGCCATTTCTCACTCCACGGAAGTTGTTCGCTACACTCAAGGTCTTTTGTTCACTGACCCCCGACACCCCTGAAGGGCTGATGCTAAAACGAGGGGTGCAAAAGGCTTTGGTGAACATCACGTCGACAAATACAGATGCGTCAGCGGAGCGCAGAAACCGCGTGTACGAGGCGTTGGTGTACAGACAGGCTGCTGACGAGGGTCACATCAGTCTTCAGCTATCTGCACAGTGCGTGTCTGAGCTCCAGCTAAAGAAAGATACCAAATGTGAAATGGAGGTTCAGTTTCAGCTGAACAGACTGTGGTTCTGTCAGATGCACCTTGCTATTGACCACCTACCAGACTTGCACCATGTTCTGCCTGACTTCAGTAACTGTTGTGTTCCTGTGAACACCACCAGACAATCAGAGCTGAACAACAAGCAGCAAACCGCCTTGAATTTCATCCTTGGCAAATGTGAGAGCAACAGAGTTGTAGCACCCTTACTAATATACGGACCGTTTGGTACTGGAAAGACGCTTTGCCTCGCCTCAGCGGCCAAACAGCTGACCCGTCAGCCCAAAACCAAAGTACTTATCTGCACATACACTAACAGGTAAACTGCTACATTATATACTGTATGAAGGATAATGTAAATGAGTAATGTAATGTAAGGTAATGTACAATGTAAATTATGCATGAAGCAGAAGCTTTTTGTATCATCCTAATAGAGTGTATTTTCAAATAATGACTGACTGACATTATTCTGCTGATATACAGCAACCTAATAAACAAGCAGACAAATCAACATTATATATTTATTAAATTGACAGTAATGTCAGTTATGTTAGTAATTGGGTGGAATAATAGATAAATCATGGCAAAAAAATGCTTAGATATCAGTATTGATTTTTTTCTCAGATCTAAAGTAAATGCTATAAAAATATATATTTTTAAATAATTTAAACTAAAATTTCTTTGCATTCACTCAGTAAATATATGTACATGTGTGCTTTACCTACATACACACACAGCAATATTATCGGATTTGAAACAGGAACAGAAACAATGTGTTTGTAAACATATACTTTACCAATGCAGTATTTCAATGTTCTATAAATACAAGAAATCTAATGATCAGTTTTGCTCCTCCTAGCTCTGCAGATTTATATGTTCGAGTGCACTTCCATCCATACATTGCAAATGGACATCCAGAGCTCAAAATACTCCGGATAAAAGCCAACAAAGGTGGAGTGTCTATCACAGCAACCGATAGCATCACTCGTAAATATTGTCTCTGCTCTCCAGATGGACAGTCTTTCATTTTGCCAACACACTCCCACCTAGAGTCACATGACATCATCATTACCACCACGTCAATGGCACGTCGTTTCCGTGAGCTCCACCTTCCTGCAGGTTTCTTCAGCCACATCCTGATAGATGAAGCATCTCAGATGCTGGAGAGTGAAGCCCTCATGGCTCTCGGGTTAGCGGACAAGCACACTCGAGTGGTACTAGCAGGAGATCACATGCAGATGGCTCCAAAACTTTTCTCCGTAACCAACAAGGAACGTTCAGAGCACACGCTTCTAAATCGCCTTTTCCGCTGTTACCAAGATCAAAGCAGCAGCATCGCCAAGAAAAGTCGGATCATCTTCAACGAGAACTACCGTTCCACTGCAGAAATTGTGGACTTTGTATGCACTCACTTCTATGTGAGTGATGGCATCAAAGCCAAAGGAGACGTTCCTCCTCATCCCAAGCTATATCCTCTGATGTTCCAGCATGTCAAAGGAGAGTGTCTCCAGGGTCTGCAGGTCAGAGAGAATTCCACCTTCATATCCTGGTACAACCGTGCTGAGGTCACCAGCGTGACGAACATGATCCAAGAGCTTGTGACTGATTGGCCAGTGGAATGGGGTGAAAGAGAAGCCATGCAGATCTGTGTGTTAAGTGAAGGCCAGCAGGTTCCCAACAACTGTTTCTCATCTCTATCAATTATTCCTTTTAACTAAGACTAAAACCGATTCATGTAATAATACTACAACATATGAGTTTGTACAGGTCACATCAGGTACATCTATTTCTTTCATTCATACAAGTTTTTTATATTTCTATATTTTCAGCTTGAAGTTATTAAAAATCATCTCCGGCGCAAAGGCATTCATGGCATATCTGTGCAGAATTTAGCAAACATTCAAGGTATTACTGAACACTGAAGTCTGAAGTCATTTCCAAAGAATACAAATCAAGCAAAGCACTGAGATTCAATCTGCCATATGTACAAGTACCATTTCACATTTTTAAAAACGTTTTAAATGTTCCTAAATTCAAAACAACATTTTTAACAGTTTTTACATAATGGAAACATTGGGGAAATGTTCTTACAACCTAAAACCGTTAGCTGGGTGTGTGTTATGTACCTTTGGTGCCTAGTGTGAAAATTGTTGTTTGCAGCTATATTCTATTTTCTTCACTACTCATCAAAATATTGTATGTTCTCTAGGGAAGCAGTTCAGGGTCATCATCATAACAACTGTCCAGACCAGAGACAGACTTCTTCACTCAGAGTCAAGCTGTCTGGAGTTTTTTGATGACATCAATGCACTCAACACTGCCATAACCAGAGCCCAGTCACTGGTGCTTGTGGTTGGGGATGCTGGTGCTCTGTGTTGCTTTGGAAAGTGCTCAAAGATCTGGAGGTCCTACATAGAATGTTGTATCAGCAAGGGCAGCGCCAAACCTGACTACCTAACCAAAGATGTCCTACAACAGGAAGTGGAGGAAATTTTAAAATTTCAGAAGGCAGAAAAGACTGAGGTTGAAGTGCCTCTGCAGACTGAAACTGATCTTATATTGAAAGAAATGATTGATGACTATGATACAGACACAGACTCGGATGAAGAGAACGAACGTTACCATGAACAAAAGAGGGTTTTATTCTCCTCTAGTGACAAGAAAGACCTGTTAAAACTGGTGAAGGAGCGGCCTGCTGTCTACAGACATGGAGAACTGGTGATGGAAGGACACCATTCAGGTTATGTAATACCTTATGACAAGCCATCTGAACACATTGCTATTAAAGGGAGGAAAAATATTGGCATGTGTTTTCCTGGGGATGAAGTTGTGGTGGAAACAGGACCCTGTCATGATGGGGGTTACCTTACTGGAAAAGTTTTAGGTGCCACAAATAGGGCGGCAACATCCTCTAAATTTGTGTGCACCTTGGAGTCTGAGAACTACCAAAAACAGACAAAGAAAACTGACAAAAACTATCTCACCAAAATAATGATACCTCTTAGCAGCAATACCACCAAAATATGCGTCCTGGTAAGCAGAAAGACTCGCAATTTTATCCCAGTATGGAAACTTGTCAAGGACAAGTGGATCAACACAAAACATTTTCCTTTGGATGAAAACAGAAAAAAAGAATTTGTTTTTGTGGTTGAGATTTTGGACTGGAAAGCTCATTGTTCTTTTCCACTAGGCAATGTTACAGATGTTCTGCCAATTGGAACGACTTTAGAAGAGGGACTGGAGATTCTGAAGTCAGAGTTCCAGATAATGCCCTCTCCTCTGATGCAGGGGGTGGCACTGTCTTACACAGAAAGTGATGGGATTGATTACAGCAAAAGAACAGATTTCACCAAGCAAGACGATTTACAAACCTTTACCATTGATCCACCAGGCGCCATCGTCTTGGATGATGCCATAAGTGTTAAGAACCTAGGAGACTGCTATGAAATAGGGGTTCATGTTGCAGATGTTGCTAGTTTTGTGCCCAAGGAAAGTCCTCTTGATAATGCTGCAAAAGAGAGGGGAGCAACGTTTTACAGCTCTGGGGGAAAACCTTTTCTTCCCATGTTTCCAAAACATCTTACTGACTTTTGGAGTCTCCTCAAAGACCGAGAGCGCCCAGCCATTTCATTTATTGCCAAAGTGAAAAAAGATTCAGGAATTATTACAGAAACTGACTTTAAACTCTCTGTGATACAGTCTAAAGAACAGCTGTCCTACACGGAGGCTGAGAGAATATTAAGTCAGTACAATGGTGAGCTGAAGTTTGATACTCTGGAAGATTGTGTCAGGGTTGCTTATCATTTTGCAAGAACACAACGGAAAGCTAGACTAAAAGAAAACTGGACCTATGCTCAACCTGATAAACATCGCAAGCCAGGCGAAAGACAGGCTCAGCTAATGATCGAAGAGCTTAACATCATGTTTAACCACAAAATGTCAAACTTTCTGATCAAGAATCCAAACACTAAATTCTGCACTCCTTTAAGGTGTCAGCTTCCTCCTACAGCAGAGCAATTAGAGAAGATCAATGCTCGTCATACAGTGGCAATTCCTCTCTCCTCGCACCTGACGTATCACATCGACAGGAACCGCATGGACTTGCGTAACACGCTCACCTTCACCATTTATTTTCCAAGATCTACAGGTGACAATAATCCTACGCACCTACGAGATGCCATCTCTGTCTGTGACTCTGAATATCATTTTGAAATTGGAGTTCATAAAGCAGACTGTTTAAGCTTTGTGTCTGAGGACAACATTTATCATTTGGGCACACAATCAAATATGTGGAGTTTGACACCAGGCAAAAATCGTCGAGCCATTTCTTTAATCCTAAAAGTAGAAAAGATGACGAATGTAATTGTAGAGCAAAAGTTAGTGCTTTCCACCATAAACTCCAAGCGGCTGCTTTCCAGTAGTGAAGCTGACAGCATCTTTAACCAGTCAGATGAACAGGAGAGGAGGTTTGATTCTTGGAATGGCTGTATTCTTGTGGCTTACCATTTTGCACTTGATTACAGACGACACAGACTTACTGAAAATTCCAATCCTCCAGATCTAGTTCCATCAGAAGACAGCAAATGCAAGTTAATGATGGAGGAAATGAATCTGATGTTTCAAAGTGCTAGTGAACACCTGGTCACCAGTGGTGAAGTAACGCCTTCCCCAAACATCTTTAAGTGCCCAGTCACAGCTTCTCCTGAACTGGAAAGGAGAATGAAAAAAGATTATGAGGAGTTTGGGTTCCTCCAAGCACTGGAGAAACATCTAGACCCAAACAATGAGCAAAACAGTGGAAATTTCATCATTCTGACATCAATGTGGGAAAAGATCAAGTCAGCAGCTTCGACATGTGACTTTTACAAAATGGCTGACCTTATTTCCACAGATGATGTTCATCCACAGCTGTGTCCAGCCATTGTTCAGTTAAAGGCCTACCTCAGCAAAGCTTTCTTCATTCGCTCACTCTCCTGCGAAAGCGCTTTAGTTGGGCACTATTCGTTACATTTGGACTCATACACACATGCATCCTCACCAATACGTAGATACATCGATGTTGTTTCTCACAGGCTCATGCATTCAGTTCTCACCAATAGTCCAGTTGAGTATTCACAGACAGACATTGACCTGTTGTGTGATAAGTGTAAGAGAGGAGAACTTAAGGCACAACAGTTTGAAAGTAAAGCGGAGTCACTCCATCTCGCTGTCAGTCTTCAGACACAAAGCATATACAAGTTGGCTTTTGTCACAGTTGTTAGGCCTGAGAGTGAAAGTTTCAAACTGTCATTTCCGTTTGACAAAGGAACTTACCCAGACAGACTTCCTGTTATGTACAGAGACTTACAATTAGGGGATCAACCAATATTTGACAGACAACTAAAACAAACAAAACTGACTTGGAAAAAACGGATGTACTCAATGAGCAGATATCAGAGCCTTGAGAGGAACCTGAAATTCTGTTCAGAGATACAGCCGAGCACCTGGCATGCCATTGTTGAGGCAGTAAAGGAAGAACACTGGGAAGAGGCGAAGAACCTCATATTGACAGCAGAAGTAACAGAACATCGTGAGACAAATAAAGTGCCTGATCATTCCAGATCCTTCCAGAGTTCAGATCCTGACCAAACATTTATGTCTGAACACGACCATTATACTGATTTTACACTCTGTCTGAAAGCTGGAGATACACTGCAGATCCAGCTGGCCTCAGAAAAGGAAAGAGGCTACTGGGCACCAACCGTACAATTATTGAGAGTGAGGTCAAACTTTGAGATTTGTGTGGAGCACACTCACAGTCCGATTAAATGCTTTTCCAAATATGCAAACCACCCGTCCAAAGCTTCCTACGACAGCGTAGAGGATTATGTTCAGATATGGAAGCCACTCTGTGAAATGGAGTCAGCAGCGACAGCCGTCGATGATAGTGATTGTGTTGTGATAGAGAACATACACATAGACTGGACAACCTCCTCGAGTGGTACCACCCAAAGTCTCTCTGGAACCTTCTCTCTCCCTCTAGAAAACATCAAGAAATGGGCAATTGAATTTGACCTTGCCAAGTGTTTTCTTTGTATTCGAAGAGAAGTTAAGAATTCAAAATTACCAGATCAGAATCACCGGTCAGCGCTTGATCCAGATTACTTCACCTGGGTGGCTCATGGCGTGACAACGCAGTTTATGGATACACCAAAAAACTCCAAGAATCAGTCAAAAATTATACAATTTTACATAACGCATGCATCCATGAAGCTTCCAAAATTCGAAAGAGATGCCACCTATACAGTTGAAGTGATCCCTAAGCTTCTTCCAGATATGTGAGCATTTGATAAACATTACATAATTATTGAAACAAACAAATGACTGAAGTAAATGACACACTGGTATAATATGTGATCTCTCTGCGTGTTTTATCCAGACGAAAGGAAAGTGCTGTGCATAATTTACCCTCAGCGAATGATCTTGTTAAGAACATCGCTCTAAAACATCGGATTGGGAAAACAGGTATGAACTTCAAGACACTTTCTATTAAGGGGAACATCGTTAAACAATTAGGGGTGTAACAATATTCCGAACGGAACCAAAAAAGGGGTTACACCACCCACAGTATATACCACAGAGTTTAACTAACTGCAAAGTAGTTATGATGACGTATTTCTATAAGTGTATTCCCAAACCAGCTATAAATACAAATCAACACGTTATGCAGCACACTGTGCACTGTTGACAAACATCCTCTTACTTCTGGTTCAAGTAATTATGCTAGTGTAAAGTTTTACATGTACACTGTAATTAAAGGAACTGTAGTGCATTAGTTTAATGAATGTTTCATTGCACAGGAATGATACCGGCCGTACACCGTCATGTGCTCAGGAGAGAGCCTGTACCAGCAGGTCTGCCTGAACTCAATGAAAGCCAGTTTATTGCTTTGGAACAAGCTCTGAACGGCAAATTTACCCTCATTCAAGGCCCTCCAGGTAACACACAGCGCATATACACCATTCATAGTGCACATACATTTAAATACGTACATGCATTTTAATTTAGCCAAAGTCAGCAGACTGTGAGCTGCAGTTTCATCACAGGAACTTCACCATGTTTATAACATTTCTAAATGGGACATTTTATTCTTGTGTGATTTATAGGAACAGGAAAAACTGTTGTAGGAGCTTATATAGTCTACTGGTTCTGTCAACTGAACTCTCAGAAACCTCCAGCCATGAAGGAAATCAAAGACAAAGAGAAGAAAGAGGTTATTCTGTACTGTGGGCCCTCAAACAAATCTGTGGATGTAGTTGCAGGTACGAAGATTTTTGAGAATTTGAGTGATGAGAAGACTGTCTGTGTATTCATCTGCTTATTTCTGTGTGTGTACAGAATACCTGCTCAAGTTCGGAGAGAAGCTGAAGCAATTGCGCGTGTACAGCAGACAGATGGAAATGCAAGAGTTTCCTTACCCTGGCAGCAACATACAGTTATCCAACAAATCACTGCGCCAGGAATGCTCTAAACCTGAGCTCAGGTACTGCACATGACAATCACAATTAAACCTGAGCTCAAGTACTGCACATGACAATCACAATTAAACCTGAGCTCAAGTACTGTACATGACAATCACAATTAAACCTGAGCTCAAGTACTGCACATGACAATCACAATTAAACCTGAGCTCAAGTACTGCACATGACAATCACAATTAAACCTGAGCTCAAGTACTGCACATGACAATCACAATTAAACCTGATTACACTTCACTCTACTACACTACACTCCACTATACTCCACTACACTACACTACACTACACTCCACTCCACTCCACTCCACTCCACTCCACTACACTACACTACACTATACTCCACTACACTCCACTACACTCCACTACACTACACTACACTACACTCCACTCCACTCCACTCCA
>JAZGTJ010019940.1:0-10647 GCA_036877575.1 Botia almorhae | reverse complement strand
TATATATATATATATATATATTATTTTGTAAATAAAATTGTCAACATATTACTTTCTGTCATTAGAAAATTACAATTTTATTTAAATAAATGGTGGATGACTTGGAACAAATAATAAAGATTAAGGAACCAGTTAGAGCCCAACAGAAATGGTAACTCCAATATTGTTTAAAGCATCTCAAGTTGGATGGCTCAAGAAACTGGATGATAAAATGCCAAGAAAACATTTTTGCCATTTTTAAGCAAAGGGTGACTACATTGATGATGATAAAATATTACTTATTATGACTTGAATTTAAGTGTTTTAATGTGTATAGTAATTTTAAACTTTTCCCCTAGTTTTCTTTATTTCATGTGTATGTGGTATTGTTTGTTTTCAGGCATGTGCTGCCTACAGTTTCATCACGATTCCCTCTCTCACCAGTATCTTCAGACGTTTGAACCTCTACCTGCTCTCAGGACAGGTTGCACTGGCCAACCAGTGTCTGTCCCAGGGTGAGTGCTGGACCCTTCCATACACAAATACTCTCAGTAGAAACAATGCGTTTGCCTCAAATGGAGACTTATTAGTGAAACCCACGAAATTGACTTCTGGTTTTGATCTAAAACTACTTTTTTTTTCAGCTGACACGTTTCTAAAGGCAGCAGTCAGTATTTTGCCTGAAGTGCCACGTACCATCAGCATTGAGGGTAAGCAACGTTCCTCAGAGACCTTTCTGCTCGACTTCATCAACAATTTCCTCTCCACACTGCTGGTTGTGCCGGTAATACATAATTTAATATTTTTAGACATACCTATTCCAAGTTCAGAACAGCTCACCATTATCTGTATCTGACCTTAACTTGTTGGTTATCTGGTCTTGTAGGACCATCCCGAGCAGGGTGTGTTGTATCTGGTACGAGGGCTGTTGAACATGGTGCAGGATTACAATTGGGAAGACAACAGTGACGCCAAAGTCCGCGTCTACATCAGCGCTTTGCCATTATTGGCAGCAATAAGTCAAGAAAACTATCTTTACACCATTCCTAAAGGTAACACAAAAAATAAATGCATTAATTCATGCAAAGCTTCTTTTGGACATCTAAAACAAAGTATCTTTGTTCCTCTGTTGCAGTGGATTCCAATGAAACTCTCTATGGAGGAGATCCAAAGTTTATAACAGAGATCAACAAGCTGTGTGAGACTCTGATTGGTCAGGTTCTGGATCATTTGAAGGGTCTGGGGCGAGATGAGGTGAGTATTGATCCAGCCATGTGATTACTCTTCTAGGACACCTGTGAACTTGAAGGGAACTGATATACATCTGGCAAAAATATCTGTTCAAAATGTTAGTTCTAATGAAAAGCTCTGGATGCTACTTGTCTCTGGAACACGTGTGTAATACAATTCACACAAAATTCATACAAGAAAATATCAATACTTTTTGACGATTGCGTTTACAGCTGCAGAACTTCCTGCTAAGTTAAAGGCTCTGCCAACTCAAGGCTAACTTAAACCATTAATGTTACCAGTTGGTGGGTGGGCTCTCCTGGTCCTGACAATGACCTTTAAGCTCCTTCTCACACTAATGATATATGAATAATTGCAGTGCTCTCAGATCAAATGCAAACATTTTCTTTAGTGTAAAGTCACAGATTACAAAAGCTGATTGTTGTGCACTGATGTTGATATAATTTTTTTTGTATTTTAAATAAGGGCAGAGATGGAATAATCTGTTTATGAATAACATGTTTTTAGTGACTCTAAGCATGAACATATGTATTTTCTTTTTCACTTGCTTTCCATTTATTTCAGTGAGTAAAAAGGCAAGATTTCAGCAAGAATAGCATGTGTGCTACTCCCACCAAAATTGAGCCCTGGGACGGCATTGTTAATGATGAATTTTGTGATGTTTGTGAAATAGGTTTATTTTTGTTTCTCAATACACTTTCTCTGTTTTGAAGGGGGTGCGCAGACAGGGCAGCCTGGCGTTCTCTCTCTTCGGTTGTCTGTTGGCTCACGGTGATCTGCGAAACAACAAACTCAATCAGTTAGCTGTCAATCTGTGGAACCTCAGCCACAAACACGGGTTCTGTGACACACGCACTTCGGTTAGTCTTATGCACACAAACAAACACAAGTTCTGTTACACACCTTGGGTACTCACTCACATAGACACAATGGCAAAAGTAAAGCCTTAACCTTTCTCTCTCCTTCTTTAGGTTAGGACACTAGAGAACATCAAACACCAGGCGCAGCAGCCTGACATGACTCATCTCTCTGATATGACAGCACGCCTGTCACTGCAGACCAGAGCTTAAATATCCAGATATTGAATCTCACTTTGTAAAAATAACAGCCAAAAAACAGGAATTGTCTTATCAGATTGACTTACCTTATCATGAATTTTGCTTTTCAGTATTGCAGAATTTCCAACCAAACTGGCAGAGCCAATACACACAATGCTTCATTGTGGTATATCAACATAAAAGCTGAGCTGTGCTTCCCAAAGAATGGCACTACATCTAGTGTTGTCACAATTTGTTTGACCTGTACAATACCTGAGTAAAATATTTCGATACCAATATGGAATCGATACCATGACTAAAATGGTAAACAGGAAAGTAACTCATTAACTGTTAATGTTAGTTTATACCAATACAATAATATATACGTTATTTAATACGTTAACAAATAAAACTTTGGATTTTAAAACTGTATTAGTAAATATTAGTTAAGATTAATGCTGCAGAAAAATTGTTTGTTGACTAATGGAACCTTATAAAGCGTTACCAAATGCAATATTTTTTAACAGCTTGACAGCTGTTAAAGCTACACGTTTGACATATCTGGAAGTGTGAGCATCATGTACAGTAGATTGTTACCTTTGTCACTTCAAATTCTTTGAAGGGCCGAGATGTCTGTCAGTGGCAAAAGTGCCATAAATGCACAAGTAGTTCATACTTAACTATATTATGCCCAAATCTAACATGTCATGAAAGAGCAGACAGGTCTTTAGACTACCACTAAAACAAGTGGAGGATAAGAAAGAGAAGGACGGGACATTTGTTACATCCATTTCTTTCCTTTTATTAAGCTTAGTCACACCTAAGCAGAGAAAGAAGTGGCCTGCTGGTGACCAATATGTTTATAACATTCACACTCAATCACAAATCATGCACTCATCTACCCCTCACACACATTTTAGATCTGTGCGTTTCTCACACACAATGTAACAGAAGTGATGTCAGTCCAACCAAGGATACTGTAATACCCCGGGTAAGACCTAGCTGTGCACAAACCTGAAAAACCAAACCTTGTTCTAATGTAAACTGTCATACTGTAGAATTAAGTACATTTTAATGGATTATAAGTTAATTGAATTACTTTTATACAAGCTACCTCCACCCTCTGCGCTGAGACAGAAAAATAATAAAAAGGACCCTTTTCATAAATGAAGGTCCCCAACACCAGTTCTGTTGAACTACAAATGGAAGCTGTTGTACAATTATTAAATCTGAAGTGCACCTTCCTTCTTGCTTACAAATTTTGTTCAGCAAACTCCAGGAAGTTTTATATTGTTGTACCTCCATTCTTCAAAGAAATCATAGCACAAAGTGCAACAATAACAGGAAATAGTTGCTTATTTAAAAAGATCACCCAAACAGTACGTGACTGGTCGTTGTTCAGTTTGGTACGGTGCAGATTTGTGATGTGGGGACCGGTGTGCCTCTGGTCACAGACAGCTTAGTCCAGCTCAATGGGGCTGCTATCCTCCTGAACCTCCTCACCATCCTCCTCCTCTCCTGAGCCCATTAGACTATTCAATAAGTTTCCTGTCACATATGAATCAAACAAGAATAGGCTAACTGTTCAACATGAGTAATTACACTGTTGTGCGTTATGCTGAGCAAAATCACAGGAATATTAGAGGTCAAATGCAATCTAAGCCAAGTTAAGTTTTTAAAATCAACCAGAAGACACCTTTGCAGCAATTAAAGCCTAGCAGGCAATTACACCAGAGGATGGTACCTACATGAATTACTTGGCCCAGAAAACTGATTTAAACCATTGTCTTGTACTTTACAAAAATGTTCTTCTAGTGGTGAGACTATTTTTAGACAGATAAACGTAGGTGCTGAGCAGTAATACAAATAATAGCACAGTAAAGAGGTTATATCTGTGCTGCATACTGAATATACTGTATCATAACTATTGATCAATCAGCATCATGAATGGGGGCTATCCATTTTTAAAGTTAGACTTTGTCCCTTCCTAAGATTCTGTTTTTAGATAGTAAATTCTATGTATTTTTGTATATTATTATCAGTCTCATACTAACAAATATTCACACGAGAATTGTGCGACCTCACAGCACTAGTGTCACCATTCTTAACAGCAAACATTATGACTATTTTTAATAAAACAATTGATAAAAATGGATTATCACAGAGCTCATTTACACAACAGCAGGGACAGTTTGTGTCTTACCTAGCAAACCACCATATGATGAAGACTGTTTGGGTGGCACTCCAAAGAACAGCTGCCCTATTCTGTCCAGATACTGAGGTCAACAGAAGAACATATTGTGTGTTATAAACAATTAATAATGATCTCATACACGTCCAGAGTTTAATTCTGCAAACTTTGAAGGGAGCCATATAAACAGAGGGCATGAACATGAACATCATTTTACAAACTGACATGAATGGACAACAAGAATACAGAAATGCATTATCCTGACTCACCTCATTGTACATTGGGTCTCTCTTAAGTGAAGGCTGATACTGTTCACATAACACTGTAAAGACGGTCAACTTCCCACTAGAGACAAAAGCACACACACATCCACAGCATTGCACGGTGAAGAGCTTTCAGACGTACTGACACACACATACCCAGAACAGCATCTCACCCATCCACAGCCAGCAGAAGGAACCAGAGGAAGTTGAGCAGAGGCTGAACGAATGGAGGGCCCTTCTCTATAGACGGGTGCTTCTGTGTGTACGTGGTAAACACCACCAATGCACTGGTTTTATTTTTTAGACAGAGGAACCTGCAGTCAACAGATACCAACATTTTCAAACTATATCAACCATTAAGAGTACACTATGCAGGATGTTTAGTTACTCTTTGTAAACTGAACATTCAAAATTGGTCTTTCCTCTCGGGTACAATATCGGGTATTGGCTGGGGACTACACAACCACTGCAAGTACCGAGCACCCCAAAAAAATAAACATTAAGAAAATACACCAGCACACACTTCTAGTGGATCATAAGTCATTAAGGATCATAATGTTTTTGTGAGCCCGTACTTTTTTTGAAAACTCCTGTATAGTGCACCTTTAACACACTTATAACACTGACTGTGTGATAGGCAAGACAGGACCGGAAAATTGTGTAAAATAAAACAGGTACATGTTAGATAAGCTCAACGTGATTATATGCTTTATTCCTTAAGATTGTCTCAAGAAGATTATACAAACGTCACAGTGCCATAATTAAAGATTTAATGTTTAGATTTCAGAGGCTTCACTCACTGTAAGACAGCCTGCGCAACAAACATGTCCACTTCTCCAAGAAAGCCTCGTGCTGATGAATATTCAACCAGCATCTGCGCGCAGCCCTCCCCATCAGATGAGTGCAGAAAATGATAGCGCGATTCACTGTAGTTTTGCTCTGGACATAAACAATGAACCATTTGAGTAAATTAAAAACATCAGTTGTAACATTAGCTAATCAGTGATTAAACACTTCTTGTCATGTGACATCTGCACCTTTCCATAACGTGAGTGCCAGCAGCTGGTGTAGTTTGGGGTGGCCCAGCTTTCCAGAACCCCCCGACGACCACTTGATTGCTCTGGAGACAAATGCCACCCGCTCGGGTGAATTTGGGTCCATCAGACTGAAGAGTTTAGCCAAATGTTCTGAAACCAAAAACATTGCATTGGGTTAGCATTGCGTTAGCAGCGCAAAGGTTGTGGGTTTGATTCCCAGGGGAGCACATGTACTGACAAAATGTATAACTTGAATGTACTGTAAATCGCTTTGGATAAAAGCGTCTGCCAAATGCGCAAATGTAAAAAGTCAGAATTTAGTGTGCCCTTACCTGGCACTAATTATATCTTCAACTCTTTAAGAGACTGTTGATAGATTAGAATTACAAAATAGGTTTATTCTATTTAGGTTGAAAGAGCCAGGTCTTGCTATTGCTCAAGTGTAAAGGGAGGTCACACTAAATACTTGCTGCTTTTTATTCCAGGTGTGTGTTTTTTTAATACTGACTTCAAATTTGTGTATTTAACTAATCTTAAAAACTTAACTTAGTTAAAAATTTAACTAATCAACTAACACACCGCCACCACCTCTACTTCTACTTCTTTATTACAAAAAAATAATATTTCACCTTATACTGTGCTGGAATACCTGAGACCTGTCTATAGCACTTATTCATTGTTTCTCTTATAGTTGTTGAAATTGCTTCCCTGTCCTCATTTGTAAGTCGCTTTGGATAAAAGCATCAGCTAAATGACTAAATGTAAATGTTATTACTGGTTGTATTTTAATAAAGATATTGGGAAATAATTATATGTGGTAATGATACTATTGCTTAAACACCACTGCTGAAATCTAATGGTGCTCCAGGCTCTTGCAAAGTACTGTAATTTTGTGCTACATGACAGCACAACAACCTCTGTAGTAAATTTGCTCATATTTTTACAAAGCCTGGCCTTTTCCATAGCCATTTAGACAACTCTCATTCAAATTAATTTTATATCTAACAACAGATAAAGTTATTGTAGCTAAGCCGCACCACTGCCAAAACTCACCTAGTGTGTCGTCATCTACTTTGGCTCCAGATTTCTCCAGGGACTCTAGTACCAGCATGGACAGATCTGCAGCACTGTTTTGCTGTTTGTGACACAAACATTTGTGCAGAGATCTAACTCAGTGCAAAACTACCCATACTGAATGTACTTAACAAATGAGTCCTGTTCCCATGCAAAAGGACAAGTTGCCTTCATATTCAAATTTAGCCTTGTAGATGCGAAAAACATGTATTTTTGCATGGGAACATGACACAAAAAAACCTACTTAACAGGCCACTTTCAGACAGACAACATCGTCAAATAAGCATGTCCAAAGTGAGCAAAACAGTACAATATTTAAACATTCTTATATTTTATGCTCAAAACATTCATTATTATTATTGGTCTTTAAAATAGTGTAATTAAGGCCTTCTGTATCATAAATATCAAGAAGTTCTTAAACAAAATTCTAACATTAGTGGCCAATTTTATAAAAAATATTTCTACCCTGAGGAGACTCTGACCCATATGTACTTGAAAGCAACCAATTTGTCTGTGTACATCTACCAAGTCCAGCAATCATAAATGGCTTTTAATATAACACCTGGAAACCTGACCTGAAAAAAATATTTCAGAAACTAAGAAAATATGAAAATATTAAGCATTAGACTTATATATAAATAATTATAGACAAATAATTCTGTCTGGTTTGACATGGACTGACCTAACAGCTCATAAGTTAGACTCAGACCTGACAGACCTAAATATCATGACAAATTAATTTGAGAATAATATATACCTGATTATAACTAAAGAAGAGTAGCGCTCCATTGTACATCAACTCTGTGGCCTCTGCATGCTTTGCTTGTGACATATACCTGCACCCAAAACAACATATAATTTTTTTTATTTAATAGACACCTTGATCCAAAGAGACTAACAAATTAGCAAATAAGAATACAAGCAGAAGCATATAATCCAAAGAAGATCACAATACAAGTAGTGTTACTATATCAAACTTCTGTAAGCTCTACATTAGTACAATAATACAGCAGAAGTGTGAGCCCTGATACAAACTCTACAGTAGATCACTTCCCATCAGTGTATGCGGCATCAAAGGCTGGGCAATGAAGGTCTGGCACCATTTGGAACTATATAATTGTACAGATGACCATAAGGTTCCCCTGTCTGCCTGCAGACCCCATATTTAGGGCCTATGATGCCCAAAAAAGGCTTTTTAGGTAGGGAGCACAGTCAGCATACCTGTTTTTTAGACTATGATACCCAATAATGTCATCCAAGTAGACATCATTCAAGGTTTTGAGGCTGTGATAAACAAAAACACCACCTAGGTAGAAAACGATGGTCAGCAATGCTGATCATGTAACTCACACTTGAAAACTATAGCCTAAAACAAGACCCACGTAGGCGCAACACAAAATATAATTTAAAATATATGCTGCTATGCTATATTTAATATGCTGCTCATAAATTCTGTCTAGGTAGACCACAGAATAAAGGTTGAATACAAGCTGTTTTTCGTATTAATAGTGTGCGTGAACATCAGGAACAACTAATCAATGACAGATGTACAGCATTCAAGGTGGCTGTTTTGTGTCTTATATCACATTGGTCTGAATTTGGCTGACAATTTCTGAAAGAATTGTCAAATACTAATTTGAATTGAAAATAACTAATACATGACTGTGCTCCCGAAATTATTTATCAACCGTTCTTTAGGTTAGCATGTAGCAAAAGGAGCTCACGCTGATAATTTCTATTGACTGACATCTAAGACAAGCAATCAAAGAAAAGACATGGCCCAGAGGGCGGGTCAAAGCGAGCAGTTAACCAATCAGCGCAAGGAAAGAGAGTGCTCGGTTGCTAACAGGAAAAATCTGCAAGGGAGGGCCCAAGTTTATCCCTGATTTTCCTGCAATACACCATACGTCTTACCTAAAGAATAATGTGCGGTACATCTGATGGGCCTCATAGTAATCACCTCTCTCCACACTCGCTCTCAGTTTCCCCTCCACCCGCTGCACTCCTCCGCGGTTTCTCACGCTGGAGCTTTTTAGAGACTCCTGCTCCGACATGACTGGCTGCTCCCACCACCCAAACGCGATTACTCTTAGTGAACTAACTGTGTGACTCGCCTTTCTTACAATGACCGTGTTCTCAAATATTCTGTGTCTTAAGTTGTGTCCGAAATAGACCACTATCTCCTATATAGTTCTCTATAAAGGGTGTTGACCATTTTGTAGTGTCCTAATTCTTAGTGAACAACTCATTCCCAACATTAGTTTATAACATTCTTTTACCCACAGTGCACCATGATTTCTAGTGCGCTTCTGATGTACTCTCGCTCATTCACTATTTCCCATGTTGACAATGCGCGGCTGCCACCTGACGTGGAATCATTTTTTTGGTTCTGTGGGTAGTGACAGTAAACGTCCCCAAAATCTTCATAAACGTGCTTTTTTAAATAAACGTGACAGAAAATGTAGTGCCTTTATTCGTTTTATTATCAAATGATAAGACATTAAAACATTTGGTGTTAAACAATTTATTCACAAATGTGTACAAGACGTGTTTCCAAAAACAGATTTAAACAAACATACACAAACACCCTACACAGGACTGTCTCTAAAGTTGGCTTGCTTATGCATTACATGTGATACCAGCCTTTGCAACTCTTACATTCTAAACAAATTTAGAGTTATAACACAAATGAATAGTGTTGTGCAATCATGTTTATAATACACTGTCATCTTAACAAGAAACTTATGCAATAACTAAGTGACTTTATGGTCTGGTTTATGGGTCTGTTGATCTTCACAAGCCAAGCACAGGTTATCCAGAAAAGCCTGATTTATTTAGAAGACACAACCCAGGTCTTCATACATGTGCAATGTTGGCCTCTGTGCATGACAGGGTCAAGTCTCTCCCTAGAAGTGTTTCTGCAAACTTGGAAATTTGGGAAGGCTGAACAAGTATATGGAAGTATACAAACATTTACCTAGCTTGTTACTTAGCTTGCACACAAATACCTCACAAGTGCCATCTGCTCAACTGATGTGTCACATAAGTGTGCCACTGGTCTCTGCCATCTAATCACTGTGATTTGAGTACCTTTAATCACAGTAACTAAGGTATCAAACAGATTTTAGAAAACTGTAGAACTTTTGTTTTTCCATTTTAATTATATAAAATATAAATGCTATTTATTTTATGGCCAATGTTACATAATTTTGAATGAAAGTTATGAGTTGTATAAGAAATTGTTTTTCATCCAGGTCAACAAAACAATATGATCAACAAAGGTCACTAGTAGCATAGAATAATCACAAGAGTGTGTGCTGTATATGCCTGTTTTGCCATTACTGTCATGTCTTATATATACTGCATATACACACATGAACATTTAATGATTAATTATTACATAATTATTCCATTTTATTCCTTTTTTTTTTTAAATAATTATAAAATAATTATTTTATTTTATACTTGCCACCTAAAAAGTATCCCAAAGTTCTTGAAAGGCTGATTAATACCAGTCTTTAAAATAGACTTGTTCTTCATCCCATTCATCAATTGAAAATGAGAAGGAGCCTACAGAGTTTTCACGAGAAGCATCTCGGTTGTGGCATGATGGACACAAAGTCTATACCCTTCATTAGAGAACAGAGGTTACAGTCATAACATCCTTTCTGTCACTCACTCACCAGCACTGTGTTGATGATGTGACACTACAGGTTCCCTATATTAAATGCCACAATATATGTCACAATATACATTAGAATGGAATGGAATGCCTAGGCCTCCTGTGGGCGTTTTAAGACATTATAACCTACCAG
>JAZGTJ010019939.1:0-10647 GCA_036877575.1 Botia almorhae | reverse complement strand
GGCTTAGTGGTCAGCACATGTGCTCCGACTCAACAAGCCTTGGTGCTCATACGGCAGAAACAGGTTTGAGTTATGTTCATGACATTTCCTGATTCTTTTCCACATCATTTCCTGACCTATCTCGGCTATCACTGTCAATTAAAATGGATAAAGGCCACATGCAGAAATAAGAGCAGATTGAAAATTCGCGCACGGACAGGCAGAGTCTCGTACCCGCTCCAGGGCGAATGTTCGCACTGTGTACTCGGCCAGAGTCTCCGTCTTCAGCAGCGTGATCTTAATGTCTCCGTACATCTCAGACTCATCCGGCCAATACTTACAGCATTTCACCTGAAAGACAGGCCAAAACAAACACACAAAACAACTAATTCAGGGAGGAAAACACAGCAGGTCCACTGAACTGATTACTAGTGCTGGGTAATACCATCCTGTATATCTGTGATGATTTTGCTGCTGCTATAAAATGCATGATAAACGGAGATAATTATCAATAAGTCTCTCTGTGTTTTCCTCATATATTTAAATATATTTTTAAAAATCTATGTGGTAAATATGACTGTTTATTACTTTGTATTTTTATATTGAATATATACAGTATACAGTAAATACAAACGTATACATATTTGCATTTTCTATAAATAGTTCATTTTGTTAAAACTCGCATGTATCAGTTATACCATTTCTAAATATACGACAATGGCTGTTTGGTGAGATGATGCTTCCTTTGACTGAAAACAAAAAAATATTATATCAAACACCCTCAAAAGGGTTACATTTATTTGTCATTTATTTTGTAGCTTTATCGCAAGCCCCAAACCATACCTTTAAACTCTGCTGCACTCTACAATCAAACAGCATCTTACTCGAAAAATAAAATAGTCCTTCCCAATTAAACTCGCTGTCCGTTTCGCAAAATCTTGTTGCAGAGTTAAAGCTTTACAGCAACAAACACCATAAAACAACTGAACCGAAAGAAGTTTCTTCTCGCGTACACTAAACCGCCTTTATTTCTCCACAACTATTACGTTACACAAACTGTTAGATTTTGCTGTCGGACACAAGCCATCATCCATTTATCCCTGCGGTTCACAGCTTTTATCATAAAAAGGAAAAGCGTATTTTTCATAATAGGGCCCCAATTTCATAAGAGGGCAGGGACAGGCTGTTAAGAGGGACTCTGTCTGTGGCGCACACTGTCTCCGTAGCACTGAAGGGCCTGATGTCGGTGTGGAGAGGAAAATGAAAGACGAAATTATGCTGGAGGAAGAAATAGAGGTGGTTTGAAAACGAGTGGGCCACAAGGCAAGAGAGCCGAATGCATTACACAAGCGTGTGAATTCTGAAAGATATTTCAAGTGTTCTTTTTAGCTGACACGCAAGTGTGCTTTTTAGTTGACATCAATACAGACATGTTTATATCGCACGTGATCACTGCCCTGTATCATAGACTAGGGTACTTAAACCATAGTACTGATTACCATATTCATATACTATGGTATTTATTATACATGGCACTCCGGGGTACTTCAAAGAACACTATGGTATTACCATGGTACATACAAAATAACATGCTAATACCATGACTGCTTGGTACTTGTTTGCTTTGTGTATATCGTTGGGTGGCTGCAACGTTTCCAAGGTGAAAAAAAATGCAGTTCAAGCAGAAAGTGATGATGTCATACATGAAGAGTGATGTCATTATGAATTTGCACATAAGCATATAAACCAAGCACAACGCACACACACACATATACATACAAAAGTGATAGTAAATGGCATGGATATATGTTAATGGGTTAGTGTGCGGATGAGGAAGGTTCTAGAACATACCCTGCCCACCTCCACTAGCTTGGTGATCATGACGATGCTGAAGCAGTTCTCTTGCCAAACCATCCTCCAAAAGTCATACACGGTCTCCTGCTTGGGCCCTACAAACAAACAAACACACACACACACACAATGAGTGGCAGCCAGTGCTCCAGACGGCGGCTTTAATTTGCGAAGTGTCATCGCGTGTTATAAGGCACTTCTGTAATCCGGAGCCTTGCGGTGAGTAATTCAATAGCAGCCATTTCTGGATGAATGGGAGAGTTTTTAACCTCAGCAGGATGTGGCTCTCTGATAGAAAAAGCTAATTTCTCCCATCAATTGAGTCTGCCTCGAAATTCAATTAGGGAGAAAGACAGACAAACCACAAACACGTAATGATTTATTTATGGGAGATCTGAAACGAGGGGAAACGAGGGTGACTTTGTTTTGATCGAGCTGAGAAAAGGATAAGGAAAGGTTATGTCTAATATATGACACGCACACGTTTGTTTTCTATTATGGGCTGTATTTTCCATCCACTTCTATTGACCTAATGATAATTTAACCCTTACACAAACATTTCTGCATTTTTAATGTCCCGTTTATTGTTTGTTTATGACATCATTTTTTTCAACTGGTCTATCTGATCGCAGTATGCTACGACTAACCAATCAAAATCAGACTTTTCAGATAGCCATGTAATAATTACTATAGGCTTAAAGTAAATACTGTCTGCGCTTTTTAAAATGGGATCTTTTCTTAATTAAGGACATGCAACGAATATCCGTAAAGGGAGTTTTTGGTCCTCAAACTACAGCCTACAACAAACAAACATGTTTGATTGTTTGTCTAAATGGGTACATTCTATAGACTTCTATTGTTTTTATACACAACTAGTTATAAAATATATAACCTAACCCCAACCAACATCCCAACACTAACACTAACTAAAATCTTCTACAAATTTTACAGTTTAAAAAAGCTTTATTTACTCTATTTTTATAGCATTTGTACAAATGAGGATGTCCCCAAAAGGAGGTTTTGCTTAGATTTTTCAGGTTTTGCTGAGTTTTAGGTACAACTTTGTACCCAATATATGGTTAAGTAAACCCCCCCCCACACGCACACACGCACACATGCACAATCTGTCTGAGAGCCCCTGAGGTCCTGCAGGTGTTGCTGCTTGCGTTGATGGGGGTCTCAGGTGAGAAGCCAGCAGGCGGTAATCCTTCCTCTGCCACACCATCTCTATTCACTCGCTCCCTCTATAATTCCGTTGCTCAAAACTCATTAGATTCCATCTGGAGGAGCGTGTTTTCAAGGTTTCTCACACCGGCTCAGACTAAAGAGAGGGAAGTGGCTCTCCTCTCGGGATTTGGGCACTGCCACATAAACACATCCATCCATCTCCAAGCCCTGTCCAGACAAAGATACTCACCCTGAGTGGCGATGAAGTGGTTAGATCGATGGTAACCCTAAAAGAAAGAGTGAGAGAGAAGCTGAGTGAGCCATTTGTGTCCCAGAAACATCACGCCTGCGTCTCACTGCAGCTGCTCTGTCTCTGTCCTCAACATTTCCTATTGGTGCTTCTTATCACCAAGTCCCCAGAGAGAACAAACAGTCTTCAGGGGTCAAAGGTGATCTGCTTCTATCAGTACATTGGCCCGGAAAACGTCATATTTCATCAAATGTCCTAAAGTTCAGTTCTAATATCTGCTTTATTATCTTTTAGCTAGGCGAGCTACTAGAGTTTAATTGTTAAACATTGAAAGAATTGTTCACCCAAAAATGAACATTTTTCCGTGTGATTCTAAGCCTGTGTGACTTTTTAAGTCTGTGGAACAAAAGGAAAATATAGTGAGAAATGTCTCTGTGGTTTTGTGTGGTTTTGACAACAGGGGTCAATGGGTGCCAATGTTGTTTGTTTACCAACAGACTACATATCTTCTGTTGTTTTTCTCAGAAGTGAAAAAGCCATACAGGTTCGGAATGACATGAGAGTAAATGATGGACAAATCTCTTCAACTGTACAAAACACTCACAGTAACGTTGTGTTTATGTTGTGCTGACCGCTAAGACAGCATCCTTTAAATAGTTCGGTTACTGACACCATAAGGTGTTCCTGTAGCTTAGCTGGTAGAGCATTGCATTAGCGGCGCAAAGGTTGTGGGTTCGATTCCCAAGAGAGCACACGTACTAACAAAAGGTAGAACTTGAATGTACTGTAAGTCGCTTTGGATAAAAGCGTCTGCCAAATGCGTAAATGTAACTTCGTAAATAAAAACATGCTATTCGCAGTCAACCATGATTAAATTAATCAGCGAGCAGAAATGTCCAATTATGAGGGGTTAAAACGTAGATAAACAACTGATCGTGTAATATCAATATGATGTAGCCTAGACCCATGTACAATAAATTAGCGTTTATTTGGCTAATAATCTAACTGTAGTCCTAGACTCATGTGAGTGTACGGTACATGATAGTAATCATATTTTTCAGACATACTTTTTATTTCTTTAGGGGTTAAACTTTTTTAATGAGAAAAATATTACTTGAACGTACCTTTAAGCTAAATTAAAGCTACCCTTTAGAAAGTAATTAGCTACACCGGCAGTTACTAATCAGAGGTAGCAACGTTTAACTTAAGGGGGCATTTTTTAAATTATATTTTAATTTATTTTTAATTACGTATCTTATTATATGACACAAGTATTTGTCTAACGCAAAAACAACAAGCGCTGTATTAAACTTATAAGCTTATAAATTTGAGTACAAAAAAACACTTTACACGAAAATCGCTGAAATGACCCTTTTATAGAAAAGTCTACTATTTTAAAAAAAACAAAAATGTATTCACGTTAGCATTGCCATAATTAATTTATTTCCCCACGCTAATAACGGTAACGCTAACTTTTGGGGCTTCAAAACTAACCAACAAACAAACAAAAAAGAACCTTTAGCACAAAAGTAACACTCTTTTGCGCAGACATAAACCTCATCACAAAATAAGATCAGCTCCCTGTACGATACCTCTATCAGACCACGTCTGGAGTTTACAGAGAGAGCAGAACTCCAGGAACATCTCAAAACACGCAATTTATTCATCAAAGCCGAGCTTTTTCAAAGAGCTACCTGGGGATGCTCTCAAAAAAGTGGATCTGTTTTCATTAAACAGACAGCAGTGGGATAATAGAGACATGTTTTTTATTGTTGCCGCGCATTTGCCGCCCCATTTAAGAACATTGCTGACGCCTACCGCATTCCAGCTTGGGCCAAGCTATTTCCTGTACATTGTACAAACAAACATGGAAACAGAGTCAGTGTAAATAGAAAAAGAAATTGTGGGGCTGACGTTTGTTCCATGTGGAAAGCATCGTTCTGGCAAATGGGGTTCGGAGAACATGGGAGGATGGAGGGGGGGTTCGGCTTTTTGTTTAGAAGTCGGAGGAAAAATGAACGGGTTTTTGTCTGCCGATTTATGTAAATTTATGACCCGTGCTGACACAATGGGTCACAATAAGTACATTTTCTAAAATGGGTTTTTGTTATATTTACACTCTCTTTAAATCATTGTTTGGAATCGGACAAAAAATGAATGAGCTACACCTGTCTGAAGCGCCAAGAAAGCAGAAAAAAAGGTGAATTTATATTAAAACAAAGGAAAGTTTAGCCAGGTTTACTTTCTAGAAAATGTATAAATGTTTAACTGCTATGTGGAGCATTGGGATCACTAGACAAGGGCTTAATGAACTCGTTTTTGTGTAAACCTCAAATTAGCCCAAAATGGACATTTTCCACTTTTTTTGCCTGTAGCCCATAATCATCACCCCATGCTCATTCTGACTCATTTTGCCAGCACAGGTCACATATACATTTAAATAAATGTATAAAAAGATAATAAATAACATTACAGAGCAGCTAACAGGGTTTACAGCACACGTTTGCAGGGACCGTGCCACTGATGAAAATGTTCTCAAGGACATGACAGACCTAGAAGATCTCTACGGTTTGTAGGTCGAGTCTGTTATCTGTTATCAAATCTGTAATGACTGAATCACCAGACTAAGGCTGTACCCACCTCAGTGTTGCTGAAATGCATTGTTGAATCAAGATGGTGATACATCATGCTTTAAAGTTATAAGCTAGAATATTTAAGCTAGAAGTTACAGATACAGTATTTAACTGACTTGCAATTAGAAGGCAAGTTCACAAGACACACAGGCTTATTTGGCAGAGTAAGAAAGAAACATTCAGAAATGATGTTATAATTGCATTGCAGTCTATATATGGTATCTATAGAAATCTTAGTGGTAAAAATCCTTTTTTTAATTACTAAGAGTTTCTATTACTGGTAACAACATTTAAATTAAAGACAGGGTAGGCAATTATTTCCAGAAACATGTTATGCTGGTTGAAAGTCTCTTCACATCCTGATAGCAGTCACTAAGTGGTTTAATTATATTTATATAAATATATATTTTCTGTGAAAGGTGCAGGACCATGAAATGTTCGCCCAATCGAAACTAAGTACGCGTTCATGTGTTGGAGGAGGTGTGGCTTTGAAGAAGCTCTGAATGGAGGTTAGATCTTTTACTTTCAAAGCTAGGTTGCTATTGCTAGCACCTAAATTGCCTACCCCACCTTTAATTATCTTTAGCTTTTAACTTTGTCTCTTACTCTTTTAGCTTTCAACTTCCTGTCTGCGACTCTCTCCAGCTTTCAACTTCCTGTCTGTGACTCTCTTCAGCTTCTGACTTCCTGTCTGTGACTCAAACAATTACCACAACTCTCTGACCCTCTCTGCATCTCCAGAGGAGTATTTTCATGTGAAACTGTGAAAACTAGGTACCAGTAAGTGATACGGCGAAGAAACCCAACAGATGGAGTCTGAAATTTTTATGCATCCACATTTAGGGATGAACATAAAGAAGATCTCTCTGTGTAACAGAGCTGTTCTTCCTCATGTTTAAGTAATCCAAACAGAGCAATGCAATGACACGGAAAGAGGAAGCAGAGAGAGCTAGAGGGGGGGAGTATGGAGGAAGAGAGTCAAGAAAGAGCAGTGAAGTACTTACTTCCCTGTTTATCCGAATCTACAGGGTCCAAAGTCGAAGAGGTGGGAAGGGGTAGAAAAAGACAAGACAGAGTCTAGTTAATGAGAAGCTGAAGAGAACTAGAGGATTAATAGATCACAGACAGAGAGAGAGCAAGAATTAGTGGCAGAGAGAAAGAGAGAGACTTATGCTAGCCAGCTAAGCTCAATGCCAGGGGACAGACATTAGAAATGGAGGCATATATTTTGGATGTGAAGGTGGGTAGAATTTGTGTGGGTGTGCGCAAATCGTATACTACCTCATTTTTCCTTCTGTAAGTTAAAAGAGTGTGTGTCTCTCTACTGGGTTGATTCAAGGTGCGTTTAAAAGAAAAGGACAGCAATTAAAAAAGTGAAACACATTAGTATGTTCCCTAATAGCCTCAACCTTTTGCCAGTTATACTGAAAAACACTATTCTTTCATTATAGTCCATTTTGGGTGTTTTTTCAAAGCTAAAGGCCAAAATAAAATGGAAAAATCAATGCTCGTTAAATTGGCCTACCCAACTAACAATTTTAGGTTGGAAGAACGCTTCCCTAACGTTTACATTAAATAATAAAAACGTTAAAAATGTTATTTTAAAAGTTCTAAAAGCAATCAAAACGTACAGTTTTTTTTAGATGCTGTATTAACATTATTGCTTAGTTATAAGAATGATAGTCACATATTTTATGTAACATTTTTAAAACGTTCCAACTGAAAGAATAATACTTTTGATATATAATGTATAAGTTAAAAGAACATGGTATCAATGTTACCGCAAGAACGTTTTGATAACGTGGAGTGAATTTTTTAGAGAAAATTAGCCAACGTTCTTGTGCCACAATTTCACATTCTTTTCTCATTGCTTTCAATATAGCTAAACAGTCTGCAAAATGCTGAATGCTACACATACTTAAAACATTCCACACAAAATACACGACGACACATAACTATTCACTCACTATATCTAAAGTCCAGACAGTCAAGGTGAAATAACTGGAGTGTGCCTGCCTGTTGCCAAGCCAAAGCAATTCTCTTCACAATTAGTGTCTGTATCTTGCAGTGAATCCCCTTCTGCTTTGTTCCAAAACCAGTAAGCTTCTTGCAACTCAATCCCAGAATGCAACAAGCTCAAAAAATATTTGAGGAATTTGTGAGGGAAATACGGAAGGTTATTTTACCAAATATTGAAATCAGTTACAAGTCTCTTTGGAGAATTCATTATGTATTAGAGTTGCTGCCAATGATGTTTTAATGATCTGCAGAATGTTTTGGAACAGAGCCTTTGTGTTTCTTTAAAGACAGAAGCAGAGAAAGTCACATGGAAAAGGGGAGGTCACGTTGAACCTGGCGCACCCAGGGCTAGCCGCTGAGTGGCAGGTTTAGAGAGGGCAAGGTTTCCAGGAAAATCATTTCAGCTGGTATTGGTGATCATCTGTGCACACCTGCCTCTTTATCAAAGAGGCAAACAAGCACAGAATGATCCCAAAACACTTTGCCATACAGGTAAGTAGGCTATGCTCCACATCTGACCACTCCAAAACTCCAGAATAAGATTGTTGGCTGGTCAGATATTCTGGAACAAGAGTAACAAACCAATAACTCTCAGCTGGCATTAAACATTTTTGCAAGAAATAAACAGTGGCCTAATAAAGCGTTTTTTGTACCAAAAACTGATATGATTTTTGCAGGCTTTGTTCACACTGCACACAAATGTGATTTGGTTTTCAAATCTGTTCACACTGGCCAAAAAATCTGATTTGAATCAGATTTCAAAACTGAGCGTAATTTGAATAGGGTTTGTAAACATCGGATTCCATGCATATTTTTGCTGTTCAAACTACAAAAAACAAAATGAATTGGAGTCAAACACATCAAACACTCACTGGTTTTTGCTGTCTGTTTGAACAAAGCCTGTGAAATGCTCGGTGAAGGGAGAGTGTCCACAAATATCGATTTGGCTCGTGGGGAGCAACATAATAACCAAAACAGTGTGAATGTTTGTGACTTTGGACTGGGAGTGTGAGAGTTTGTGAGTGCTGGCTTACATCAATATAATTGGCATTGATATAGTCAGAGTTGGGGTCTCCGAGCAGTGGGTGCAGTTTCACCCTGTGACGGTCATCTGAAACACAAAGACAACTGCATGAGCACAGACTGTAACATGCCGGGACATCAACATTTTACATTATCAGACATTCGGAAACTGAAGTGATGTGTAACAACTGAAGTGATGCGTCACATCATTGAGAATTTCTAAAGACTTAATTGTCCAATCAGAGCATCATTTTATTACAACATGCATGAAAAATAAACTCACAACCCATCAGGGTATCGTGTCTTCCCTTAGTTCCTTTATCCTTCTTTTTATTGATATCCCAGCCATCAAAGAAACTCTAAAAACATGATCAAGTCAAAAGAGAGAGAGAGAGAGAGAGAGACAGAGAGAGAGAGACAGAGAGTGTGTAACTGTAAGGTACTTATGAGCAAATATTTTTTAACCTCATCTGGAATGCATTTGATTTTATAACAGTAGTTGTTTTACGATTACATTTGGATATAAATGCCCATTAATTAAATAAACATGGTGTTTTACAACCCAAACATGGGTTACTTTAATATGTTTAGTATGTACTGCACACGTTACTGTCAATATCGCATTCCACAACATACCAGCTGACATCAGGTACGAAAAACTAAATGTTCTACATCTCAGCATGGACGGCATTAAAAACTTCAAACTGAATTGATCTGGTTTCATTTCAAATTCTCAGATGCTCCTAAACCCAGACTATCAAAGCTGAATTATAAATATAAACAGAAGCAAAATGTCCACATCAAACTAGCTATTAGGTAAACATTTAGAGGTGTTAAACAAAGGAAATGTTTTTTTAGGTAAAAAGCTGTTCCTTAACCTGTGCACCTTAAGATTCAATGTTTGCAACACACATTTTTGTGCTATTTACTGATTTATACTTTTGTGATAAGTAAATCTATAAAAAATGAGATAATGACAACACTCATGTAGTGGGACATTGATTCTAATGGAACTCGTTTGAACGGTACACTGTTGCCATGGTTACCCCTTTAACTGAACGTGAGTTCTATTTGCTATCAATCAACATTTGGGTTTACCGAAATGTTGATTGTTAATGTACTTCATGTACTTCATAAAACACTGTTAATGTACTTCATGTAACGGTAAAACATGTTTTGTATAAAATCATTTGAGACCCACAGGCCTTTTGTTTTAACCTGCTTTGGGATTTTAACAAACCTTTATGGGACCAATCCAAGACCCCCAACTACTGTACTTTTTCTTCTTCGTCCTTCTAAACACCATACTGTACTAATAACCTGTCAATAAGTGCTGATTAATAGCCTGTACTTGTGATCCTGGGGGAAATAAAGCTTATGAAACGCTGCGGTTCTCTCTCAAACTCTGTGTGCTGCTTCTTTCTGCTTACGAGACACAAAGACACTGACCTCAAAAACCCCCCACACACACACACTGTCACTATGTCCAGGAGAGTGTGTATTGATTTTTGAGCTGAATCTGTTTCACACTAGGGGGAGAGTTTAATGAGTCTACAAGCTGAGCTCTGGAGAGGCGGTCCTGCGCTCTGATTGTGTGGAGAGATGTTTTGTCTCGTAGCTCTGAGGACAACAACAGATAGGAGAAAGTCAACAGTCCACAGGAGTGCATCGAGGAGAGATCCTTGAGCCGCAATGCGAGGACAGAAAATTAGCCACGGAGGAGGG
>JAZGTJ010019938.1:0-10648 GCA_036877575.1 Botia almorhae | reverse complement strand
TTAATAAAAAGGTTTCAGTCCCATAAATTTCAGCAGGGCAGCTGAATCAATACTGCTTTTCCTTGCATGAGTGAATGAGACCTTAACTCACTTTAAAGCAATTTCAGCACATGCTTTCCTTAATCAGCTCCTCTCAGTCTTGTATTACACCTAGTTTCGTGTAATGTTAGTTTGGAAAATGTGTCCTGTCATTGTCTGAGTAACAGATTACCAACATGTAATCTTTTTAAAAATGTTTTCCCTCACAATGTCTTTTCCAAAGTGCTTTTCCAGATAAATCACATGCACGGTTTACCTGTAAAGATGTTTCACAAGTTCTCCTGCCCATCCAGTCTTGACAGGTATAATGGTAAACAAATTTGTCATGCTGTCCTTGAAGGAGGAGCTGGGTTCCGAGACTTGACTTGACTTGAGTTCTG
Organism: Botia almorhae; assembly: GCA_036877575.1. NCBI lineage: Eukaryota > Metazoa > Chordata > Actinopteri > Cypriniformes > Botiidae > Botia > Botia almorhae. The sequence continues at coordinate 10,229 of JAZGTJ010019938.1, read as the reverse complement.
AGCTAACATCTCTGAACTGGACTACAGAACTGGGAAAATGAGATAGACAAGAAGGGACACAAGAAGATTCATCACTGTTGCTAGCTAGGCAGCGGCATACATAAGTTTGCGATGATTGACAAGTTCAAATAATCAGGCTCCTCTAAAACGTATGATTAGAACTTCAATGCTTAGAACTTTAAACGCCATTTAGTCAGTTGAAATAATCCCATTTGGCTGCAGCGGATGGTTAATACATTGTTGCCATAACTGAGCTTTCAGAGTGCTGACATTGGTTTGGAGTGTTGTGTTTCTTGACATGCCCCACTGTGTGAGTTGTAAAAAGACTATGCATTTGTCCAACTAACTTAGACATCCGCTGTAGTGATGCTACACATTAAAAAAGATGCCATCGATGAATGGTCTGAATCTACCACAGTCAAAATCTCTACCTCAGATTTCTGCTTCTCTCCTTGCTGAGGCATCGGATTTTCCTCCAGGGAATGGAAGTGCTTGATCTTCTCACTCTCTTTTAATTTCATCTTGTAACCACATGACAAGGCTGGCAGCCAGCTGTGTGAGGATACCCCGCACTGATGGGACGATTTAACAGCTGGACAAATGAGAAAATAAAAGTCACAAAAAGAAAATGAAAGCAGGGGCATTGGCTTTTGATATACATCTGCAAATGTTTCTTTAGTAGCACTGGATACTTTTTTATGCATTTTAAATGCTTTTATCTTTCTCTTTCATGTGTGTTTTTATGTAAACTTGTGTGCTTTTATGTAAACCTATTTTTGTAACTGTTTTATTTTTAGTTTGATTAAATATTCAGCATGTTTATCTTTTCTTATGGTTTAAAATTAAATTTAAAAAAAGTAAATCAAAATTGACATTTTATTTTACCTTTACAAATGAATAAGTAACTGAAAAATAGGATTAATTTTCCCCAACAGATGGATGGAGCCTCTCTTGTTGATAGAATCTAGGGGCTTAGTCATTTATGTTGGCAAAATTTAGCCATGCCCCCGAGAGAGAGTGTGAGAGAGGGACGGAGAGAAAAAGAGAGGTTGCAGGCCATATTCACTCCCCCTGCTGGGTGAGGTCATAAGCAAGTGTATGTTGCTCAAAGCTCTCTGCATGATGTATTTCGAAGAAGTGCACTGAAGTGTATAAGAGTGTGTGCGCGCTTGTATGTGTGTGTATCCACAGCAGGTTCAGACAGACGGTGCAGTCAGAGGGATGCAATGAACCCTGACTAAGAGCGACGGTGGCACTGCCCCGAGGGAGTGCATGCATGTGTGTGTGGAACCATGATGGACGGGGAATAGACAGGTTGCAGTACCCCAGCAGGTAAAGCTGTGAGTGGCACAAAGGGGGCTTGATTCCAGTGTTCTTCACAGGATCATTGCCGCGTCAGTCTCTAAACTATTGTGTCTTTAAATGGCATCCATCACTCTCTGCATCTCTTTCGCTGTAAATGTATGCAAATGAATGTATTGTGAATCTCTTCATATCCATCTTTACAAACAGCAATGCAGTCATGCTATTTCACAGGCTGAAAGGAGACAGTAAGAATGGACAGTGAGCAGCCCTCAGACAAGTGGAAAAAATCAATGCTTGCTCGCCCCTTGTTTGCATATGTGATATCCATGGATGTATGTATGCTATCAATTTTGATGCACATCTATTGGGCCTCACATGTAATCAAGCAAAATGCGATTGGTGGTCTCAAATGTCACTCAAAGGCCCCTTATATCTAAATAGACGGTTTCTTGGCCAGAATAAGCTGTAATTTGCACCAAATGTAATGCAGAGAGTCAAAACCTTGGCTTGCAAGAATTATCGGGCAGACTGTGGTTTCTGAGAGTTCCCAGTACAGTAGAATAACGTTCGGAACTGTGAGCAGAATAGGGCAGAAATGCCAGTTCTCCATACCAGCCCACTTTAAGCAGTGTCAGTGAAAGTGGAGTGGGTGATATTTATTTGGAGCAGAAAATACCTTTTCTTTATCTTCGTCTCCCTTAACACCGCTTGACCAGAAAATACTTCTATTTATCCTCACTATTGACAATTTCACACCTTTAATGCTACAGACCCACAACACACACTCCAGAAACAGTGGAGTAATTACACTCCTTATTTGAAACCTTTTATGAGCTTCTAATTGCCCCCTGAGCCTTCCAAACAAACTCTCATCCTCTGCTGTGAAACAAGCACACTGTCTTCACCAGGGAAGTGTGCTCCCCTTGGTTACTGTCATTGTGCAATTCACTGTGTTTTTTCTGCCCTCTTCTTTCCACTCATGTTGTCTTGGATGCTGTTTGCTCTCTGATAGGGGGCTAAATGACAAACAATTGCTAGGGTTTGAGGTTTTTTCTAAACCCCTAATCTTATGTGCTTCAGTCTGAAAAAAATCCATCGATTTATTTGGAGGAGAAAGCCATACTATATTTAGGGACAGGATTACATTATGGAGGATTATATTATGGATTATATTATATTATGGAGACTTAGGTGTAGAGGTGCCCACCCATAGTACCCTGAGCAACAGCAACCACATAACAGCATAGTAACAACCCCCTAGAATGCCTTAGAAACTGCATGGCAGTGCCCTGGAAACCTCCCAGAACACCTTAGCATACCTGAGGTGTTTTGCACAGGCAAATACAACTCATTATAAATCATTATACCATTTTTCTCATTATATATAAAAAATCAAGTGGACATACATAATTCACATACTATTAAAGACACATGACAAATAATCTTTCATTTAAATTTTTTTAATCATCTTTAAGATAACATGCTTTACCTGGTGTACAAGTTGTACACCAACTTGTAGTTGTTCAAAACAATTGTTCCTCAAATACATTATTGTCCAAATTTATTTATAAAATTGGTCTACACCATATGAAGTGATTTAATTTCTGTGGATAACTCTCTTCACTGAATTTTGCTATACAGAAAACCAGATTTGCAGGTGTTACAGTTGGTATCTACAATCTGTTGCTGCGTCTTCTCAGGAACAGTGATTTTTTTATTTTTTGGGGGGAGAACAAGAGTGAAACCATCAACATGGCATCAGATTAAATTACTCTACAAAATACAAATGTTCTTATTTTCTGTACATTTCAGTGTAGACCGTCCTTTTTGTTAAATAAAAAGTTCACTCCAAACATTTTGTCGTCTTTTACATATCTTTATGGGGTGAAATCTGTATGCTATTATAAATATTTTTAGAGCTGCTTTTAAAACACTTAAAGCATTTGTGTACAGTTTATCTTGCAGCCTGAAGGGCAATATTCAGAGCAGTCATGGTTGGATCCCTTCCTACAAACCTTCTGCTTAACTAAATAAAATGTCAAAGTAGTGCAAGAAGCTACAATATAAGCCCTTTCGTTACTTTAATTAATGGCATTAACATAAACATAAGCATTATGTCTCAACTAATGGGCCCCGGCAACCCTGACTAGAGCCTTAAGCTTCTGTAAAAAGGGCCCTTGTCTGATGAGTGAAAGAAATGGTTTAAGGCCATGTGATAATTGACGTCTCTGATTGGATCTGATTAATATTACTCATCGGGTTTGTTTGATACGATTGCCTCTTGAATGCTTTTGCAGGAAGGCCATTTTCACAGAAGAGCTCACTTTACCTCTGGCGAAACTCCAGGAAAACATCTCAATCTCTGAACATCACATCTAATAGATCAACATCAAGTTCCAACATGTTAAAAAGCCAAAGCAGCTTGAAAGTTTCAGATTTGAGTAATCAGACTGTGTGAATACAGAAAATGGGTTTTTAAGTAAGAAATGGCTTTCTGCTATAAAGGACCGGTGGAAAATGCAGACTTGGCCTTTAGAAATAGCCTCAGTTGCATAATGACTAATGTTACCGGATCGAGCTGTAAGTGCACACTAATGTCAAGCAAATATGTGTGATGAGATTCAACAAATGGTGTAAATAATTGAGCTTAGAGCCATGGCTCGATAAGTGGATTTGAAACACCCTAAGACCCTGAATTTTAGTTCAGTGCTATTTAGTTCTAAGGTCAGAGAGTGGAAATGACACTGGTGAGACTGCATTTCTAACACAGTTGGACACAAAACTAAGTGTTATCACTTTGGTTATTGCAGTCATATTTCTGTCATGTTGTTAGGGTGGAGGCTCCAGCTCCCTCTCCACTGCGGCAGCAGAGGGAGCCATCTCGGGAATATTGACCACTGCACCACGGACTACAATTCCCACAAGCCTCCACCACCCATCTGATTCCCCAAGCATATATAAACTAAACTAAAGCTTTTGTTAGTTGCGAAGTCTTGTTTGACTTGTGTAACATTTCTTAATGTTATCATAGTTTACTCTGCTGTTTTGTGTACCGACCCGGATTGCTTTTGGATTTTGATTCTTGATGCCTGCCTGCTATTGGATTGTCTTTGAATTTTGATCGTTTGCCGCCTGCCCCGACTCTTTGCCTGTTTCATGTGTTTTGATTGTCTGCTGCCTGCCCCGACTCCTAGCCTGTTTCATGTTTCTGATTGTTTGCTGCCTGCATCAACCTCTGCCTGTATCATTACACATGTACAGGTATTACTCCACTGTAATTAGACACAAGAGAACTAAATTTGTCATTGATTGTAATTATGCATAAAGTCAATACAGCTCATATTTTAGCTTGGATTTATAACAGAACAGCCTCAAGAATGTCCTTATTCTGAGCATCACACATCTTAATAACCAAACAGCACTGCATTTATTTAAATGCAATGACACACTCTGACCAGCAGTCACCCTTAATTAGATGTGCATTCAAATCAAGGTGTCTTTGGTTTTTTCTTTGTACCAAAACACCATAATTTAGATATACATGATCATTTAGACCCTCTCAATGATCTCTGGGCTTTATGCTACAGTTTATGCTACTGTATCTTTAAAACATATTATGTTAATGGCCTCTGTTATAATTGACTAACATCTGTGTACCAGCAATGTTTCCACAGTTGACTATAAAGGCCAGCCAAACTGCTGAATATTAAATAATTAGTGATAAACAAAGGTGGTCATGTGGTTATAATCATGACAATTACTGAATGATTCATTTTTACATCTTAGTTTTCATGGTCATGGTTGACTGGAGGGAGCTTTGCATTGTATTAGAGTATGTCTATATTCCATTAAATTCTGTTATTTTAATTAACTTTATAACAGCTACGTTCCTCTCTATTGTCAAAAAATGCCTAAAGACACGCCTTCTCTAGTAGTATTTGATTCTATTAGCACTCTGCTATCACAGTCTGTTAATTAATCTAACTCTTATACAGTTTCAGTGACAAGCAATTTACCTTTGCCCACTAAATGTGAAGTTCCTGCACCACAATGTCACAATCACAGCGAATCAGGAGATATTTGATGTTTAATGTACTGTTATGGGGAGGACCAACTAGCACCAATGATATATAGATATAAAACAGAAATACAACCCAAGCATAGTTAACAGTTTCCCATCAAGGCCAGCCAACCACTGTTGGTTATGACAAAAACTTTAGGAAAAAAGCTTTTAAGAAATATTTCTTGTTGCTTGTCTCTTTATCATGTTAAAGCTGGTTATTGGTACATGATGTACCAATTAAAAAGAATAATCTTTTATAATCTCACAGTTGTTTTACTGTCTCATCTAGATTTTAATTTTAAAACTTTGTATTGCGATAATATCTCTCTTCTTAGAATGAAACACTTATTATGTATAATTCATCATTTTTATGTTGCTTTGGATAAAAGTATCTGCTAAATGAATAAATGTAAATGTAAAAAAAAATCAAGAAAATCCTGTTTACTTGTCTTTAAAGCCACACTGTTTAATGTATACAATAGTTTGGTTACATTACAGTTACATTCCCCAATGTATCTCAGACGAGCAGGAGATTACCAACACCAAGGGCTCATCATAACTGTTTATGTATGCGCCTTCTTAAGCTTCACATCATTACAGCTTTAGGGCAAACAACTCCTTAAAAGTTTTGAGTGGGTCACTTTGAAAAAACACAATCTGAATCTTCTAGCATTTTAGAGAGCTTGCCAAGAGCTAAGAGGGAGATGGTCATGCCTCATAACCAGATTTCATGACTTTAATGAGCTCATTACAGTGGGCCGCCCTCATAAGATACAGAGCTCACATCACCCACAGCGCTTCTGAACCCGGTGCGTGTACAAATACACGCTCATAAATATTTATGCTTATATCTGACAGAGACTGCTTAGCAGTGAATGGTTCAGACAGTAACAAAAAACATAGTGTTTTGAATTTAATATTGAGTTGACTGAAGATCAAACCACAAAGAATCTGAGCTATTGAACAAGTGGACAGGATCCTAAAGGAATAGTTCCCCGAAAAATGTAAAAAAGAGAAAGTAGGAAAAGAAAAACTCCTATGTTGTTTCAAACCCTTTATTTCTTTCATCCATGGAATACAAAATGATACATTAGGAATAATATACTGGTTATTCACTTATACATTTGATAATAATCTTTCCAGGAGTGAACTGTTAACAAGAGAACCATTGCACTGATACCAGATAAGTGGTTCATTTAATCAGGCCTCTTTTGAACCTGCTCAATCCGTGGTGCTCAATCCGTGGTGCATAACGACCTTCATCACACATCTGTGAATGGAAGATTCACAATACAGGTAGCAAATGCTATTATTATTTTGACTGACCTATTAGTAACTGCTCCATAATTGTCTGATTTGACCATTTTCCATTTTCATGAGTTCTTTCCCAAAAGTTAGACAGCGCTTTAATTCAGCTTTTCCCCCCAAAGGGAAGCAACATCAAAACAGAGCAGGCCAGCTGGTGTGAAGGTTCTTAAAGATTGATTTATGACTACCTCCTTAAGCCATGAACAGAGCTTTGATCGTTGAATAAATGTGATATTTCATGCTCCCTTAGACCTCCCTGTACACATCAACAACTCAGTCAATCCTAATAACAGTATTGTCATGTTTTACAACATCTATCTTTTACCCCATGCCTCCTGTGCCAAGGTCAAGAGTCAGTTCAACACACCACTCATAAATTTTATCAAACCTTGCTGTGTTAAATGTGCACTATTATACTGCACAATTAACTGGAAAAATAACACAGATTACAATGATGCCTGCTGCGATAAACCAATCGTGAAAAGTGTTGATTACAGAATTCCATTAAGGTCTACTCTTATTGTGCTTCTACTCTCAACAGTTTCTATTTATAAGGTTTTTGCATTGGCTTGAGTGTTGAGATACAATGTCTTTTGAGCAATGGTAAATGCAATTCTGATAAACTACATAAATAAGCGCAATCACAATATTAAGGGAAATTTACAAAAACGATTCTTGTCAGAACTGTACAAGCCAAAAAAATCACTCAACACTTTAACAACCAAATAGCAACACCCTGGCAAAAACTACAACATCTTAGCATGGTAATGATAACTTTTGCACACTCTTTTTCTTCAGCAAACAACAAATCTAGTTTTACCTTGGCTGTTCATTTAATTGCATTTAATTGCATAAACACATACTGCCTGTTTGTTTGAAAGGTTTTTGGAGATTTATTGCTGCTAATTACCACTGGAGCACTGCCATATAAGTGAGATACTGCACCATTTCCTAAGAGTATGTTAACAGCGTTAACAGAGTTGATTCTGGCAAATAGAGCTCAGCTTTGTGCCTGGCTCTTTCTGTCCCATCAGCTTTGTGGCTACCGCTGACCTCGCTGGCACTATCTCTCAGGTTAATGTGTGTGATGAGACAGACAGAGAAAGGAGACTTCTTCTGAGTCCACACTGCTAAAGAGAGTTAAATCCCGGGGGTAGCATTCAGCCGACAAGAGAAACAAGGTTAGACTGGAGTTAGAAGTAAGATAAATTAGCTAAGAAAACTACAAGAAGGACTCTAAATACAAATACACTACCACACCAAAAGTATGAGAATAACCCCTTCAAATGAATAGGGTTAGGCTATTGTTACTGTAAAACATTGTAAATTCAGGCATACAATCTGATCACACAAACATTAAAACGGTATAGAGCATATTGAAGCCTTGGTGCTTAACACAAGTGCCTTTGAACTTACCTGGCCTGCACAAAGCCCAGAACCCCACTCAACACCATTAGGATGAATTAGAACACCGACTGCAAGYCAAAGCCCATCACCCTACATCAGGGCATGACCTTCCTAATGCTCTTTTGCCTAAATGGAAGCAAATACCTACAACTGTGTTTCACACATGGCTTTGATATTTTGGTGTTTACAACTGTCTGCGTAATATACATTGTAACAATATACAACTGTCTGTGTAATATATATTATTGCATTTACTTCATTAAGAAAATAATGTAAAAATCTCTTCACTTACTGTGATTTACCCAAATAGAACGTTTCTGGAACAACATTTCTATGAATTGATAGAATTGTGGGGTTAGGTTAGGTTTGGGGTAAGATATACATTCCCTCTAAAGGCAGGAGTTATGGTAAGGGGACAGAAATGTTGTTTTAGGATCAATAAACTGTTGGTGCTGGAACATGTCCTGCTTGGCATAATCTCAGTCACCCAACATTTTCACTGAACGCTCTTTCAGGATGAGGGCTAAAGCCATTTTTCCAGACACATGAGAACTAATGACTGTAATTTGCGGAACAGCATCTGGCAGCAGCTTGATGTTGATTAATTCTCCAACTGTAAAACTGTACGGATGGTTTTTAGCTGAAGCTGTAAAGGCTAGTTTTTGAGATCTGTCGCCAACCATTACTGCAGCATTTTATGTAAATGTAGCACATTAACAGGCATTTTTCCTCTTTTTGGAGCTTGGCAGTAAAAATCACCATCTACTTTCATTGTGTGGACAATAGCATGGACGACTGGCAAAATGTGTTATTTTGTGTATCACAGAAGACAGTCGCACAAAAGATTTTCAGTGTCATGGGGGAGAGTGGAGAGAAACTGATTATTTGATTATTCAAACTGTGATTATTTGATCTCGCCCGTTTCAGCTAGAGCTGTCAATCGATTAAACCTTTTTACAGACTTCATTACATGGTATGCCTATTCATTAATCAAATTAATTAAGCAGTTAATTGCATATATCAGTATTTGCTGAGAAGATACCCCGGATGGAGTCATTATCTTATAATATGTTATACAAGAATGTGTTGAATGGGTGTAGAAAAAGATGGCTCTGAAGTCAATACATTGTTTATTTTCATATCATTAAATATATAAGCCTATCAGTGGCCTACAGTCCACAGCAATTCATTTTGTAATCAAGTTTGTCAGTCAGTTTGTGGTAGGCTTTATAGGCTTGACTTGGCCATTTAACATGAATCCATTTAGTTTTTGTAGTGTGAAACAGAAATAGCAATTTTGATTTGTACAAGACCGACATTTGAATTTGGATAAAAATGAGATGTTTTAACGCATCTCAGCCAGAACGGTCAGATCACATTTTATATTTTTGTCATTCTTTGCATGACAGTTTTTACCACCACTGTGGTCATTCTAGCAAAGCAGAAAAAATCTGATTAAACCTGCAGTTTGTACTGTTGATCAAAAAATCTGATCAAGTCATATATTCTTTAACAGTCTTCAACAATTTAAACAGTCAGTTTAAAAAATCACATATAGAAAAAAAATCTTATTTTTACTGCACTGTTAGATACAATGTGGTTTTATATTTAATTTGTGCTATGTTTTAATTGTTGTCTATATACACATGCACACTGCTACTAAACTAGCTACTAAGTCTTACTGTTTAGTTTGCACATCAAGTGTTGAATTTTTCAGACTCTGTGTCAAGTTTAAACCAGTTCATGGGATATGTTTATGTCACTGTATTTAAAAAAAAATAAAATAAGAATTATTTTTAATTTAAATTAATTTTGATGCATTATTTCAACTTCATGTTTAAAATTGACATCACTTAATTACTCATGGGACATTTCAAGTCCAACTTGTTTGCTGTAACGAAGAGTCAGAGCTGTTTGGATCAATATGCAGTATGTTTATTAGGGTGCTTTCACACCTGCCTTATTTAGTTCGGTTGAATCGCACTAGAGTTMGTTTTCCCTCTTGGTGCGGTTCGTTTGGGCAGGTGTGAATGTAGCAATCGCACTCGAGTGCGCACCAAAAGCGGACCAAAAAAGCGTACCGAAACCTCCTTGAAGAGGTGGTCTTCAACACTGGAGCGGTTTGTTTGTGGTGGGAACATGAACC
>JAZGTJ010019937.1:0-10648 GCA_036877575.1 Botia almorhae | reverse complement strand
CAAGGCTCTGTGATGCAGTTTTTCCTTTCCTGCTGATCTGAAAACAGCCTTGCAGATTCTCTTTTAACGGTCAAGGTTTGAACTATGGTGAGAAGACTAGGTTCTAGGCTTGCACAAAAGGGCAATGTCAATCTCACTATTCTCACAACCTTTGCCTTCGAGACTGACACTTTGGTCATGACGACACTATTCATCATGTCACTCATAAGGTTTATTTCAGGTCATTGCCCCGCCCCCACCCCTTGTATTCTTTTTTAGGGGCTGTAGTTAGCAATCAGAGGCTATTTAACCACACTGCCACATTCATTGGCCCTTTGTGCAAAATAGCCCTGACCTTGATAATACTATGCATGTGTGTGTGTATATATATATATTATATATATTTGTATTTGTAAATATACTAATATTTGTATTCGTAGACTTGGTGTCAAGAAAATGATAGCCCGCCATGTAAAATGTACCTAAATATTTTCCCATTTGCCTTTGTTTGCATGATGGGGAAACTAAATGTTTATGATGAAATTTTTCAAAAGTTTCTACATTTATTTTTTTTCCAGATGGCCAATAAAATCATTTCAGTTTCTCATTTTAAATGAAATTTGCTGCACCAGATTCATGTTGGCATATTAATCCAAGTGGGAGGAAATGCTGAGATTTTTTTAGTAGATAAAACATCAACAAACCTTATATAATTAGTTTCTGTGGCCTTCACTTTTATGATCACAACAGCTTCACACACAGAATTCTAAATATACCAGCATCCTCTGAGGAGAATTTGTGATATACAAAATGTTGCAAGTGACAAGAGTTTAGAACAGGAACATGTGGAACAACTTTGGTTATGGGCATAAAAACAAAGAGTTATGTGTTCCTACACCTAAAAATGGAAGACCTGTATTTTAGAGTAAGGTTTGGGCCTTCAAGAGCAGCTTGTTTGTTTAGACTGGAGGTAGTAATGTGGTAGAGGGAAACCAGGGAGACATTCAAGGAATGCAGCCAAAGCTTGACTTGGCCCCATCAAAGCCAATGCCTGCTGCCCAGGACAGTGCTGCCCTTCTCAGAGCTCTCCTCCACCAATTTACCTCACCATCCACAGAGAAAGAGTCTCTCTGCAGCCGTCTATGGAGCCTAATGGCCCCTCAGAGCATGAACAATGGAGGACAGTGTGGATGGATTGAGACCGTTAGCCTAGCACTGTCTGTTCACATCTTGCTTTAGGCTGAGGAGGGTCCTGGTAGATAATGAAGCTGTGTGTAAATTGTTGTTATTAGTAACATTTGTATTTTATATTACTGAAATCAATATTTTATTTTTTACAAATTTGTTGTAACTATACATATTTATAAGTTGTATTCTAAACGAAAAGCTTTTTTATCAGGTTTTTAGTAAGGCCCCAAATACACTTTTGTTTTAATCATAATTGAGGTCCCAATTGGTTTTAAAACTTAAAACCAATACAGAAAAAAAATTCTCAGGGGCAAAAATTGCAGTACAATATTGCAAAAAGCTGCAGTATTGCATTTTGTTGCACTACATGGCTACTTTGTTTGCTATTTAAAAAAGCTAACCTAGACAAAATTGACCCGACAGTTCTACTGCCAGCCGCTCGGTCTTCGCCAACCTGTCTCTCACCACACACCAACCGGATAGCTGAACCGAACCGGTGAACAGGTCAAGGGGGGTCTCTGAAAGATTTCAACCCCTCCTTCTCCAGCGAGAGAACAGCTATGAGATTGAAAAAAGAGTGTTAAAACAGGAGGCTGAGCAAATGCATCTCATGGGGAAGACGTAACTTCTCCCTGAGCGTTTAAGCAAACATACTGTGTGCTGTTTCACATGGGTCTGACAGTTTGTCATAAACGCAGCCTCACCGGCTCAACTGTCACCTCTCGTCTGGAGCCTGATACAAAGTCCACAGGACTGAGAGAGTCAATGGCGTTTGTTTGGCTCGGGCTGTGAAAGCACTGCCAGTTTGTTTTAATTACCCCCATGCTGAGTCTTCTTGCTGGGCCCCGTATGCGAAAGCTGGCCCTCGCCCATCACCCTGCCGCAGGGGGGTCCCCGTCACATGATTTCAGAGCTCTCAGCACCTCATGAAAAAAGTCAAATATACAGACTGCTTTTCAGTTCAATCTAAATGACATATTATAGCATTAGTTCTCATTGGATAATTATGTTCTGAGAGTGGATTATATAATGTCCGCTCGTTTCTGCAGATCACATGTTGTTTGGACAATATAACCTTTATTTGGCCACACTATGCATCTATTCATTCTTGTGTCTTGACCTTGGCCCCTGTAATTAATAACTTCCATAACATAGCAATGCATATAAAGTGATTTGGCCTGGGAAATAATAACAGGATCTTATGGCTAGAGATGAGACTCCATGTGGTCTTGTCTTCCAACTCTGAATTGCAGGGCTGGGCTGCAGTAGCTTTGATATTTGTGGTGATGCTTTAGGATCAAACGAAACCTTGTATACGGCTCATTCGGCAAGCTTATCTGACCACTTTGAAACCTGAGTCTTCTTTTATATGCTGCACTAAACTTGCAGAGCCTTGCTGTTCAGCTCGGTTGAGAGATTTATTTCTCTTTCATACCTCAGAAGACCATCTTAGACCAGCTAAGACCAGCAAACCAGTCTGGTTTATGCTGTCTTATTAAGCAGGGATGCTGAGAACATGTACATAAACAACTAAAGTTGTAAGAAACAGCCTTCATTGATCCCGCAACATCCTGTTTTGTTTACTTCTGCACAGTTGTGTTTGAAGGTTTTGTACCCACAAGTCATAATGTGGCCACATGCTTTTCATAATACTACACAGAAGCCATAGAGTGACCCAGAATCCATTTGAGAATCATTGACGGATTCTAATTGAGACACGGTTAAAAAATCTGGCTTGAATTTAAATAAAAGCCTTACAGGCACTAAACCCCTTATCATATCCTGTCATTTGACCTCTTTTATATCCAGTTTTACGCACACAACACAGGCAGGCTGGCCACTGTGGTTACACTACCGGGCAAAAAAAGACGAAGCAGAAACAAGTAAAAACAGCTTCCTGTCCGGTAATTACACATCGGTTTTGTTGACCACAAGTTCTGAAATTCAAGTTGTCCATCAGCTTCCCAAGAAAAGTCTGTGCAGTTCAGTGCAGCCAGACACATACAAGCCCCTAAAAATATCTGATTTACTGTAACAGTGCTTATTAAGAATGCAGCTATGAGCAGGAAACATGACAACGTGCCATCTTTCAACATTCAGCAGTCTGTTGTGCCTTAGTCACCTACAGCGAGAGATGAGCGAGTGGGAGAGCATGCATGTGCGTCGGAGAAAGAAACAAGTTTCCTGGTTTTAAGCGAATGTGACTATTACCGAGGTATTAATGCCTGCAGATTGCATGCTTGTTTCTGCCCCCGCATCCGCCCGCACTCTCCATCCTCAGCCGTGAAATTGGGACCATGTGTTTTGTGCACCGCTGCAGTCCAGCAACAAGACACAGGGCTGTTTTTCTTTCTTTTTCCTTCTGCCGGAACTGTGGGCCCAGGAAAACCTTCCGCTAAGCTCCCCCTCCCAAACACACACACACACAAACCTCCTGCTTCCAATACAGAACACACAGTGTCATCACATAGTCTGTGGTGATCTCACTGAACATATTTTTCTCTAATTCACGTCAAGAAGGGCTTTTATTTATGGGAAGATATTATTACGTTTAGTAATTATGGAGAATGTTCATCATTATCTTGCAACATCCTCCTTGTTATAAAACTGTGCTTGTGTCTTGAACTCCACACTCGTGCTAAATATATCAACTGTTTGGAAGCGTTTAGAACAACACATGTGTCATGAAATCTGACATTCTTTGGCACTTAAACTTTATGATGATATCACTTCTAAGATCTTACAAGGCTGATAGCATCGACTTCAAAAGCGTCTTATAGTGCAATTCAGAGAAATTTCAAAGGTCAACCATTTTTTCTAATATAAGAGCAATTGATGGGGTGTGGGCGCATTTTTGGTGTACGCTTCCCCGAGCTGTTTGGAGAGTATGGGGTTGAAATTCAACCTAAAAAATGATCGGCATCTTTGTATCATTTCACTGCTTCACAGGAATGCTGGTGATATTTCTCTCTTAACCAGCTGTAGAAACATCAGGTCTCAAACTGATAGCTCAGATTGATTAGTTAATAATCTAGAATGGGAGTGCTGGCTGTGTTTGTCCTCAGTCACACACTATAGACTTTGATTGCACTCTCGTAGGGTCCAGCACAGGAGTGTGGGAAGACCTCAGTTTCCCAGCCTGCCAGGCAGTGTTGCACATATACAACACATGCTAAATTGATGAGCTTCGTAAGTGCACCGTAACCCTCAACCTCTCAAGCTAGCAGGTCACGCTCGCTCTGCATCTTTCTCTTTCCTGGTCTTCATCCCTTCCAATTGTCCATATTTTCACCCAGGCAATTCTTTGTATACAGTCCCACCTTAATCTTTCTTTAACATAGTGCAGTGATTAAAACTGGCAGGTCTGAGTTAAACCAGATTTCTTCAAGTGTAATAAACATGTAGAATGCGAGTAGAATGAGTAGATGTAGAATGAGGTAGCATTTAGGAAGTTAATAATCAGTTAGTTAATAATCCAGTTATCATCAAAGCTAAATTAAATTATTAGATTAAAAAATATTAGGACAGACTAATAGATTTAGGGCTAGCAATCTATGTTAAAAGAAGTTGTCTGACACATTTAGGATGAAATTGCATAAGAATTAAGCAATTTAATTCTTGCCTAATTCAAGTAAAAATATGTCAAGTCATGTTCTTAGGAAGGCTTGGTATGTGTGTAGTCATTGAGCTGTTACATACCTAGATAAAAATATACCTATATGCAGTTTTATCAGTACAGAGCAGTATGTCATTTGCATTTTCCACATTAGCTTTAAATGCTCTTAATTTAAAAAGATCAGCCTATTAATAATCAGAATGTGAGACATGCTGGAGCTTTGATATCTCCACACAAATGGCTTCTCTGATCTGACTCTTTCACTAGATAAGAGAGAGGTCACATGAGAGCATCTCTCTGCACTCATCAGCCCAGGAGGGAGATGGATAGATAGGAAGATAGATGAGAAAATGAGAGAGTGACCGGGCATACACTCCCTAAAGCCTAGCGGATCTGACTCCTCCACCTGGGTAAACATTCAGCACTGAACAAGGGGCTGAAGAATTCAGTGACCAAGAGATGTGGCTTTGGGGCCAAGATGGCGTATTCTGGGGGTCAATTCTCCACAGGAACACCAAGCTATCTGGAGAGTCAAGTTTATTTTTCCTGTTTGGGAGGGCGAGGGGGTGGTGGGGATTTAGGAGGGGCAGCAGGGGCAAAAGGTTGGTCAAGGGTTGACAGAGAGGATTGGAATGCGTTCTGGTGAGGACAGGAGATCAGACATTGTAGAGAGACAACGTTGGATCATCTGGTCAGAGACAGGATGTAGCCAAACAGGAAATACAACAAGTGCTTCGTACTTAACACGTCCTGGCTCTTGAACTTATCTCTGTGACTCATGCAAAGCTCATCTTCAGCCAGTTTTAGAAGCTGGGAGTCATCTAATGTCTTTTAAGGACAATGACCTAAAGCAGGTCAATGGAGAGGTTTACTGAAGCAGATGTTGTTGTTGGAAATACTTAAAAATATACTATTACCGTATGCCAAAATTGTCTCCTTAATGTCTATTCTCTTACAGAAATTTAAAATAAACATAACTGAGAACTCTATTTAATTTCCTGAGCAATGAGACAGCGACTTCTGAGCTATAACATCTTCCTCTGATAAGGAGTATTTAAACAGAAAACAGTGACATAGTAAAGCATTCTATAATTCCCAAAAAACTACTGAATTATTCTAGAACAACACAAAATCAACCATACAATAAACCTGAGACCTAAAATCTGGACACAGTTCAGGCTATAGGAACAGGAGTGTTGTATCTTTAGGGGTCGGACTGACCACAGCAAAACCCACTAAAGGATATAAGGGCTTCCTTTGTGTAACCCATTAAACCAAACTGCCTGCCTGTTGTTGTTTTATCCACCTCCTTTTTATCTAACATCCTGTCCCATTGCTTTGGATAACACTATTCAAAATGACTTAATCCTGCACTCATTTACCATAGAAATGACATTGGCAGATATAAACAGGGGCCTATTTCCACTGGGTACTTTGTAAGGCCGGGTCACCGATAGCTCATTTTAGGGCAGTGTGAAGGTTGTCTTCCAGGCCTTGAGATAGCACTTTTTGTACCGTACTGTATCGGCGCAGTTCCAGAGTTCTGCAGCACTTTGACTGTGTCTTTGTTCCACGGCAGCCCATATCGCAGTTGTGTTTCTAATTAAGCTGGAGAGATGGAGACAGACTGACTGCCGGTCGCCTCCGACACTCTGGTGTGGCGCTGCTGTAAAAAATATTCTCCTGACACCTCGCCTGCACACAGTCTGTGACCCTAATGTTTCATTCCTGTCCTGGAATTTAG
Source organism: Botia almorhae (assembly GCA_036877575.1). Taxonomy (NCBI): domain Eukaryota; kingdom Metazoa; phylum Chordata; class Actinopteri; order Cypriniformes; family Botiidae; genus Botia; species Botia almorhae. Next base: position 4,121 of record JAZGTJ010019937.1, on the reverse strand, counting down.
CTGAAGTTCTTAGGCTGTTTGGGATGTTTGATTTATTGAATTGTTTTAAACGCAAGTTAATTTATATGACACGTTTCGCATGCAACCATAATGTGAATATTTAGTATACAGAAAATTATTTTTCAAATTTATTTGAGGACATGAAAATGAACAAGGAAAGACAAAGCTTATTAAAATAAATTTAAGCAAAGAAAACAATATTATGGTATAAATGAAATTTGTGGTAAAAATTGCAAGTCAGTGAGTGCAGCACATGATGACACCCAGATTCTTGACACTAAGGATGGTGCCAATGCGTCCGAAAGCTAGCAGATAAGTCACAAATGTGTCATGATACTATCATCAACAATGCAATTAAGAACAACAGACTTAATTTGTGAGATCAAAGTTAATCGAATTATGCTAAGTATTTGAATTGGCAAATGAGAAGAAATCTGTACAATAAACCATCTTTAATACAGACCCACTATTTTCCATTTGCAAACTTAATTACAAGATTAGAGGTGTTTTCTTTCTTATCCTCTGTTTTCCTCCTCCATTTCATGCATCAAAGACCCCCTTATCTGCCCCCCTGAGGGTCTGCCACAGGGAAGAAGGTGAGTGGACATACTGCAGCTTATCTTGTCGTGAAGGCCACAGTGATAAGGCTGAGTTTTCCCCTCCCATCTGCCCACTTTCATACTGACCCTTAATTGTCCCTCTGCCCATTAAAATGAGAAGATAGATTACATCAGACCTCAAAGAATGCAATCAGATTTCCTTCTCTGTCACCTCTGGCAAAGAAATCAGAAAAGCATCAGACAGGTTAGGAATGACAGACCGTAACTTTTTCTCATTAGATTGAATAGATATTTGGAAAAGGCATCTCGTTAAAATGAACTTGTTTGCTGCTTTTACAATGCCTTTTATGTTTAGATTTTATTGTTTTCACCCTTTTCCAGACCATGTTAAACTAAAAAAATCCATGATAAAAAAATCCATGACCTGGTTGCCAAGGAGACAAAAGTGTATGTAAAGAGTTTGCAATAAAATATGAAACACGTGTTGTGTGAAGAAATGTAAGAAAACTTAAATAATAGTAACAATTTCATTAATAATGTAATATTACACAGAATAGGGTATTGGTGTCATTTCTAAGCAAGCTGTAATTAAAGTATTAAAGTATCTTATTTCTGTCAATGTTAAGTAGATAAAGCAACATTAAATGTTTATTAAAAATCAAACTAATTTCACTTGTTTCTTGTAAGAGTGAGATGTCTCTGTCTTATAAGCTCTCTAAAATCTCAGCTGCTCTTTTGGAGGACTATCTCTCTTGATAAAGCTCCATTAGATGGGGGCCGAGCACCTTGGAGCCAAATCATCCACACAGATACTCATGCACCCCAGAAGCCCTGATAAAACTCAACAGAGAGAGGGTAGCAGGACATCAATGATAATGCCCAGGGGGCCGAAGATCACAGAAACACATGCTGCCTTTGATAAAACATGCTGTAGTACTGGAGAACATCACTTACCACGTTCACATATCAAACTGTCCTGATCACTGAAAATTACTGCTGACATAATGGTCAGTCAAAGCTATTATCCCTCTGAGGAATGTACAGTAGATGCAGTCACTTCTGCTAATGGATTTTCATAGGAATGTGTTTTCAGACTATGAATTTTACACTTGAAGGTTAGCTACTAAAGGATAATAAGCTGGAGCCAATTTTCTATAAACCTAAACTTAATTAAATGATGACATAACATTGCACAGAATTATGGGTAATTAGACAACTGGAGCATTTATTAAACTGGTTTGTCTTATCAATTTGATGCCTTTAAAATATAAATTACATCATTTATTATATTAATTGTTTGTTTGACAGTAAAGAAAATGTGGTATAGTGTTTAAATAAAATACTTTTGATTCTTGCCAAATATGATGTTGATGCAAATTTGCCATGTTTGGGTTATGAAAATTCCAAATTATTTAGGTTAAAAATAAAAGAGTACTTGACACATCTTCAATTTGTTTTTGTGGGCAAAACCAAATGTTGCTCCAAAAGACATCAAAAACACACTGGGCTACAGATTATAGTTTACTCAGAGACAAAAATAACCTATTTACTGTGAATAGAGAGTCCCACCCATGTTTTACAAGAGTTCTGTATTTTATTTAAAAGCCAACAATAACAGATCATGAATTGTTTCTTAAAACGCTACCAGTTAACTGCTTAAGTCTGTTAATGTTATACAGACTCAAAAGTAGCATTTGAAATGTATCTTTATTTTTGTATAACTATATTTTATGGGGGCAATGGGGGTAATTGGGTATTTAAGCAGTTAAATTATGAGAGTCCTTGGTGGTCCAAGAAAAAGTAGCTGAAATGTTTGCTGGCAACACTTGGTCCACACCAAACCACACAGCTGGGGCTCTCAGAAGGCAATTTCTGCACTGTATTAGAGACACATTCTGGATCTCTTAACATATCCTCTCAGATCTTCCATCTTATAGGCCCTTTCAGCGGTGGGTCCACATAACACACAGATACTGGCCACAGAAACTGGCCCTGAACTCAGATGGCCTCAGTCGAGCCTCACATCCAGTTGCTGAGCTGAAAGAACAGCAATAAAAGAACAGCGAAGGGAGAAATTACTTGAGTGAGCTGCTGGCATGTTGAGATAGAACCCTTGAACACCTTGTTCGGCCCACAGCACAAGCTGCCACCCGCACAGGATTTTTAGTTTCCTTCTCATGGTGCGCTAAAGCCACAAAACACTTGTTGTGTAGTTTCCTCTTTCCCTTTAATCTCACAGAGATCATTCAGCCAAAATCTTCTCCAAGCTTTCAGTACACAAATAACCCTGAGAAGCTTCCTGTGTGCTGTTTCTTACGCTTTTCTTGAGATGTTCTGAGGTTCAGTGGTTTTACAGAACGGAGCATGAGTTGGAACATCTAACCTTAATTAAAACAACTGAATCTACAAGCTGTTTTCAGCTTGTAACTACATGCTGCTCCTATAGTTAAACTACAGTCAAGCAAAAAAGATACTATCAATTAAAAAACTTATATGATTAAATAATAAACTAACCAGAGTTAGAATATTTAGTCTACACACATTTATCTGAGTAGCTTTGCTACTTTTACTTAGTTGCTCCTCAACACTGAAGTAAATGTAACCAAAATGACCATCATTTACACCAGTGAAGAACATTAGCATGTGACATTTACATTTATGCATTTGGCAGATGCTTAACACCAAAGCAACATGCAGTACATTCAAGTTATGCATTTTATAAGTACATGTGCTCCCTGAGAATCAAACCCTCAACCTTTGCGCTGCTAACGCAATGGTCTACCAGCTAAGCTACAGTAACAGTGCTTCTCTGTTAAAATTGAAATAGTGTGCTTATTCATGATACAGCCAGGAGTGTATGGAATATTCTGATTTATTGAGGCAAATAAATGTCCGGATGCAGTTAATGTCACATCATTTACTGAGGCTACTGAAATATTGTCTGGCTAATGAATGTAAAAGTGACGCTCACAGGGTGTGTGTTGAAAAGTTTCTCTTAAAGAAAGTGTGTGCGCGTGATGTATTCCATGTCATCCGCACAGCAAACACAAGTTCACTCTAGTGCTGGATTAGAAACTGTGTTGATACTTGTCAAAGCCTGAGTGATGCTTCATAGATTATAACCTTACAATGCAAATGACTGGCTTTCCTTCTCTCTCTCTCTCTCTCTCTCTCTCCATCCTTTTCATCTCTCTATTTCTGGACACAAAGACATATGTTGCATTCACAAACACATGTTGCATTCTAAAAACTGGAGAGACATTCGGGAACTATGAAGACTGTGTGGAGAATATTGGGAGGGTGAGAGGAGAGTGAGCAGGCAGAGTTTAGGAGCAGAAAGAGGAAGCTGTTTCACTGTGATTTACAGCTCTAATAAATCCCCTCTCTTTAGCCTCTAACCCCCCTATCTGCCCACTGGCTCCCTAAAAACGTAATCAATCCCTCGCTGCTCTGTCTGTCTTCGGTAAGGCCTGCATCACATGGGGCCCTGCCGCATCAGGGTGCTTCCTCATTATCATCTGTCTGTGCTGCCACACTTGCCAAGAACAGGTACAGCCTGTG
>JAZGTJ010019936.1:0-10648 GCA_036877575.1 Botia almorhae | reverse complement strand
CCTCACGCTGCATCCGCAAAGCCACCAGCATTGTGGATGACCCCACACACCCCTCCCATACACACTTTGCCCTCCTACCGTCTGGCAGACGGTACCGTAGCATGCGACCCTCACAACCAGACTGGGAAATTTTTTCCCCATGCCATCAGGCTCCTCAATAGTCAGTAAAAACTGGACTGAAGGATTACACACACACACAAACATTCATATATATATACACACAACTGGACATTCCCCCACCCCTCTTTTGCACTAAAATATTTTGCACTAAGTCACTTTGCACATCTGGCTGCCAAAAGATACAAATAATGTTTACACTCTTAAATGTTTACAATCTGTCAAATGTCTTGTGCTGTCTGCACTCGCTTTTGCACTTGTGCACTTTATGTATATACTGTGTTTAATTTATGTAGCCCTGTATATCTGTGATGTTCAGTGTTTGTATTATGAAGTACCTTGTTCTGGAGAAACGTTGTCTCGTTTCACTGTGTACTTGTATATGGCTAAAATGACAATAAACTCCACTTGTAACTTGTAACTTATTAAGGCTTCAATTTACTATCCCTAGTTGTTTGTGCTAGCTAACTCCAGTTAGAATAAAATAACATAAATAGATGTTACACAATGATAAACATTATCTAAAACCGATAAAATGCTATTATTTATAGCATTTTTTCATAAAAAAGTTTATAGACAGCCAATGCCCTAAAATGTAACAACAAATGCAGAAATGTTATTGACGTACCTGCAAGTGTGTTTGAAAAACACTGAAATAAATGAAGTTCAGCGCTGAAACTATTCAGTGTTTGAGACAAGTTAATTCCACATTCCATACTTCCAATGGAAGTCTATGGGAGTGTTGCAACTCAACAACGGCTCTGGTGTTGATGTGTGAATTCAGGCCATATCTGTTCTGAAGCAATATTAATCATTGTGCGACCAGTTTAAGAGTGTCATGAACTAAGGTTTAGGATTTTTAAAACTTAAAAGAAACAAATATTGTAAAATGACAGAACGAATCTGTAAAAATGTAGAACAAAAATTCTTTCTTAGGAAAAGTTAGAAAAGTTATTTCTAGGTTCAGGTTTAAATGACATTGAAGAAAATTTAGATTGACTTGCTTCTATTGAAGTACATAGGTCTAGGGCATCCTTAAATCATCAGGTTTTGTACAAATTTTCACAGATTTTTTGTGTTTCACAGATTTTGTGTGTTTTTGTGTGTTTTTAATGTAAATTAAAACACTTGGAATTTTTTTTCAAGTGAGATGGTTTGGGGTGATAATAGTAACCTCAGACTAATCCAGGGGTAATGTCTTTGCAGCACTGTATATACTGTATACTGTAGCCACTTTAGAAAAAAATATTTGTTAAAGGGCTGCTTAAAGATTAATTTTCAGCTTTTTAATTAGTATTATTTTGGGTTTGTACTGATTGTCCTGAATCTTACATTTCTCTTCTTGTGCTCTGTCAGATATTGATGGACTGGGCAGCAGTGCTATTGGTGGTCAGCTGATCAAAATGGCCTCCACACAGTCTCCCTTAACCTGTGACAACGACAGTGATAATCTGGTGACAGGTACAGAGCATGCTAGGCATAAAGATTTATTATACTGTGTGCTGCAGTGTCTGGCTGTGGCCTGCAGTGACGTGCGATACTCCATAGAAAATGATTTTTATATTTGTGAAATGCAATTACGGGGTCAAGACCATAAACGGCACCAAGGAAAATGTTTATGGACTCTGGTAATTAGGAGATTAGTAAAAGCAATTAAAGAAAACATAAATAAAACCCATTACAACACAGTGAAACAATTTATAATTTTTGACCAATAGGTGGCAATTTTATTGAGGCTGTCAGAATGTTGTGACAAATACATACATACATGTACGAAGTTTCAAGTCAAAAAACAAATGTTTTGCCGCTTAGGAAGGAGTATCGAAAAATACTGAGTCTGGAACTGTCAGAAAATCCACATTTAATCCAAAATGGCCAACTTTCTGTTGAATGGAGCTAATGAATGTAATTTTGAAAGTTGTCTGGCGCCATGGCAACAATACCATTTACCAAGTTCGGTGACTGTAGGTAAAACTAACCACATAACTGTAGTCAAAAGGGGACACTACAGAGCAAATGTCTAAGCTTTTACTCATGCCAACGGCTGACCAGTATGGCCTGTGTACCAAATATCATGCCATTTTAAGCACATTAAGAGCCTCAAATACACCTAAATGTAGTTTTACAGTTTCACACATTACCATGGCAACATTATTTATCACATCCTTCTCGAAATCAGCCATGTCTCAACATTATTCTGACCAAGTCTGAAATGATTTGGCAAAATGTAAGTGGACTATTTGAAATTTTTAAACAGGAGTATTTAAAAGTTTACAGTATGCACTTTTCAGAAATTCCAAAATGGCCAACTTCCGGTTGGGCGGAGTTAATGGGTGTAAGCGTGAAAGTTGTCTGGGTCAACAAAACCAATACACTTATAAAGTTGTGTACAGATTTTGTACACATTTATGTATGATATATGCACCGTCTTTTTGTGCCCATACCATTTTCAATATAATTCAAAATGGCTGACAGAAAGTAGTGTTGACCATATCAAATTTAGTATCGCAGGACTTGCCATGAGCCATATCGAATGTTATAAGCAGTTTCATAAATAGTTTTTTTTTCACCACTAGGGGGTGCTGAGCCCAAACTAAACTTCATCCTGATAAAACAATGCCAAGTCAATGCCCACAATGTGTGGCCATTCTGCATGCCTCAAGGAACCTAAAGAAACCTATGGATTGTTTTGCGGACAATTTTAAAAAGTAATTGCAAATTGTTTCGTTTACAGGAACATACAATGTCTGCCAAATTTCAAATGAAAATGCAAAGTCCATTTGCAATTGCATTTCCCATATCTTACAAGTTACGACCCTGTCATATTTAATTTGCAATAGCAATTACCTGTTTGCTATTTCATTTAATCTGTCTCACATACGGAGTATGCCAAACTATACTTGTGTTTGTATTGAGAAGTGATGTCACTCACAGTTTGCAACCACAAGGGGAAATGTCAAGAACAGACGATTGTGCTGAATGCTAAAAACCTAAGGGTCTGCTTAATGCTGATTTAGTCACTTAGTGACTAAAGCAGTTAATTTCCCCTTAACTGCTTCAATGTTCCCTTAAGTTTTGTTATGCGTTGCTACAAAGTTCTTAATAACAGACACATAAATGAAACAACCAAAATCTCAGTGAATACGTGCCCCACAGACATAAATAATACGTATAGAAAGCTTGAAATGTGTACTTTTACATAAACAAATATTCTCTTTTTAAGTAATCCGTATGAAAGTTAGAAGATGTATCGTTTCTCCTGTATCACCTCATTACTGCTAATGTGATCCCGCCTCGCAATGAGCGCGCTGTTCATATGTAAATTATCTGAGGCGAGCCAGGTAATCATGTACACACCCCCGAAAAGCTGGCATAAATCGTCGAAGCTTCGTCATAGAATTTACTGACTTTTTCTGCATGTTTGAATGATGGCACGCTACATGAGTGAAGAAGCACATCAGATGGTTCTGGACAGCGACGAAGAGTTCACTTTCTCCTCAGATGAAGAACGCGACTCAGATGACAAATGTTTGCATTTTGAAGAACGTTTCTTACAAAAAAAAACATGATTTTATTTATTTGACATTTTGTAATGTTAAGACTATATTTTTCCAAACGGTAAAATTGTTCACTAAGCATCTATTCTCGTCCCCCGTTTTCCTGGGTTTTCCTGCGACTGTTTTGGATATTGCTCCCACGACATCTTGACTTCTGTTGTTTATTTGTTTGTTCCTATTAAACTGTTTACCTGCACTCGCAAGTGAATGTCAAGTTATTTTGCATGATAGTTAAATATATTCTAAATAAGCTACAAAAAATATATACATTTCTTTTGTCCTTACGTTCTTCCTTCATTCATTCTTTCCTCAGTTTCCTCTCAGTCACACACCTAACTGAAAGGCTCATTATGCAGCTTATTATGTAGGTCTTTGCCTTCTCAGGTGTGAATCACAGCATTATTTATGATCATTCATGCCTCCTCGCATACAGCTGTTCTAAACAAAAAGTGTCTTCAAAAATTTAAATAAATATACTGTTTTGTGTGAATGAGTGAACTAGATGATTCTCACATCATTTTGAAGCAAAAACTCTAGCCCAAAAGATCAAGTTCTCAAAAGTCTTGTGAACAAATGTTCTGTATGTGTTTCATGGCGTTATTTCAGTGACTTCAAAATTTTAGTTTTTCACTAACCACACATAAACGGTACTTACTCAAAAACACAATCATGTACATACATGCAGCTCAAATATTATTGTAGCCCAGTTTGTGCTGAATACAGTGTTATTAGACTTTAGTCATTTATATGTTTATTAGCAACTGAAAAAAGCACAAATGTTAGAGCATGTCAAAACTTCTCCAGGGCTCCAAAACACCCTCTCTTCAACCTAACACAGCTTCCTTAAACCTCAAACATGATGGCTGATTTCATGTTAACTCAAGAGGTATACAGAACGCATATTCAGATGGTGAAACTGTCAAAACCATGCACGCTACTTTGATGTTACAGTATATCCAGGCAGTCATGTAAATCAGTTTGGCTAAAATGAAACACTGGTTTTCCCCAATTACTTTTTATGGTGTTTTATTTATTTTCATTGTAACATTGTCAATTGTGGCAGTGAGTGCACTATTTAGAATGCAAATGTCTGCGTAGTGGAATCAAAACAATGTGCTGTCTCTTTGCAGCTGACACAATAGAGGAAAACGGTGTCTGCGATCACTAGTGATTCATTTATATGTTCCCATTAGTGGTGTAAACGTTTATCATAGTATTTGTGATCTTTGTGAATTTGTGTGTCTGTGACATGGATAAACATACAATACCATGTGTTTATAAACAATGTTTGAGTAACTGTATGTGCTAGAGAAGCCAGCTTATCCAGCATGTGTTCTCAAATCACATGTGATTGTACGCCTTAGCGAGGTATGTTCTGTTTATTGTCTTAGACGCAAGAGTGGAAGAAGAACACTAACAGATACACTAAGGGTGTTTGCCTCGCCGGGGCTTGACCCTTAATAAGAACACTAATAGAGACAATAGGAATCTTCGCCCTTTTGGTTCTTGACCCCTAATTATCATTAATTATTAATTAAGAGGAGAACTGTCCCTCCTGGTTGAGCCTGGTTTTTCCCAAGGTTTTTTCTTTATCTATACATCATTAAAGTTTTGGTCCTTGCCACTGTCCCCCTGTGGGCTTGCTTACTGGGAGACAGATGACATTTAACTTAGGGTTTTGTAAATAGTAATATTGCTTTTAGCAAAATTATGTAATTACAGTCCTAAAGACTCTAATATTTTATTTCTTCACGTTATTTGCAATAATACCATGTATTCTGTTTGGAACATGTTTGACATTTTTTCAGTTTTATTTTTTATTGTATGTAAAGTTGCTTTACGTACAATGTAACATTGTAAAAAAACACTGTATAAATAAAATTGAATTGACTTATGTAGTAGTGTTCTTCTTAATAGTGAGTGGTATTGATGTTAGCACATTTATAGATACAAAATGTTTTGATGAATTGCTGGGCTGGCTGGGTTGTGTTATTATGGTAGAATGTCTTGAACAATTTACAAGTATCTGAAGTCTCTTTGACACTCATTGTCATCTCATGGCCTCATTTCTGACAGGTGTGGTATTTGCCCGCTACGTCCTGACTGGCTGCTGGAAAAACCTGATTGACACACTGTCAACACCACTGACCGGGCACATGGCAGGGAGCTCCAGGGGTCTAGCCTTTATTCTCGGAACAGAGGGAGTGAAAGAACAAAACCAGAGGGAGAGGGACACCATCTGCCTCAGCCTGGATGGTCTACGCAAGGCTGCGTCTCTCAGCTGTGCTCTTGGTAATGTACTTTTAACACAACAGTTTTTTTAGTCTGCTGGTAAATCAGGTGGATGGTATATATGACCGATAAGGCATTTAACTAGTGTTCCCACAAACAAGAAGCTCACTCATAAGGTGTGTTCACACCGGACGCGAATGAAGCGGCAAGCGCGAGTGATTTACATGTTAAGTCAATGCAAAGACGCGAATAGCCATCCTGCGGCACGAAACGCGCGAATGCGGCGGCGCAAAACGCGCAAATGAAGCGCCGCGCATTGAGCAATCAAGCGTTTGCCGCGCCATTCACGCGAAATGCGCGAGTTAAAAAATCTGAACTTTGCCGAAATTCCGCGCCGTGGTAAGCAATCAGGAGCTCGCTCTAGTAGTGACGTGATCAGTGAGTGGAGGCTGAATTTTTTAACAAAGATGGAGGAGTCGGTGAAACTCACCAAGCTGGGTGCGCCTCTGAAGGATCTGATGGACCCAGAAATGACGCCGAACAACTTTAAGACGTTTTTCAGCCTTCCACAAAATAAAAAAATAAATAAATAAAGCGCAGCTACTCTCTCAACAAAATCCATGTCAGTCATTTTCCAACGAACAGACTGGCGGCCAGACTTCGCGTCTGTTGTGAAGTGATTTGCACGTGCGAATGACGCAAATTTTACCCCGCAAGTAAACTTAAATGTTCAAGCGTTCAACTACGCGCGAATAGCGTGTTTTATTCGCGCAAGTCGCGTCTGGTGTGAACGTACCTATATTGTAGGTTTCATTAGTGTAGAAGGAGGGTAAAACGTCCAGCAGAGATTATGTGTCTGCAGGGTTTCATTCTCTTTCTTGTAGGTGTGGCAGCCAAGTCTGTCTCAGCACTGGCCCAGATGGCAGCTGCCTCGTGTGTTCAAGAGGAGAAAGAGGAGAAAGAACTGGGGGAGACAGGAGATGCTATTACTCAAGGTGTTTATACCAGTGTTTAATATGTAAATCAGAAGGTGCCGGTACACAAAATGCATATGAACACGAAGGGGTAATAAAGTAGGTGCATGTTCCAGAACACAAAGCGAGTTCATAATACAAATGTAATTAGACATTTAGAGATAGAGGGAAAAATTTGACGTAAATAATAAAACATTATAATGAAAAGGCCAGTTCTGAGCTGGAACTCAGTCATTTTGTAATCCAGCCATACCTGCATAAATCCATGCGCATCTTATTATCACACGCACACACAACTATCAGCGATTTTCTCTCCACTGAGCATGTAATGTCTATCATGTTTAAGCTTGCTGTGGGGGATTTCACTTGTCACGTGAGAATAGTAATGAACACATACAAAGTGAGTCCATAATACAAATGTGATTAGACATTTAGATATAGAAGGAAAAATTAGATGAAAATTAATAAAACAAAGAACAGATGGAGCAACAATATGTAAAGAAGCAGTGCACCTTTAATTCAGCACAGCAATGACCACAGGTTTGATTAATCATCTGATGTGAACCTGCTTATATCTTTGTTGTAGTGAAACAGCGTGTTGAGCAGAAACTAGAACAAATGGGCCGTTCTCAGGGTGTGAGGCTGCATACAGCTCATGTGCTCTGCATGGACGCAATACTCAATGTGGGGCTGGAAATGGGCAGTCATAACCAAGACTGCTGGCCTCATGTGTTCAGGTAAAACAAATCAACTTTCATGATCAATTATATGAATTTGAGGGAAAATCAGTGGCTATGTAGAACAGGACTGTAAAAGAAAGTGCTATTGATAAAAGTGTTAATTACATCAAAAGAATAGAACACTGTTAAACATATGTTAATCACTATGCATATTTAGAGGTCCCAAATAGGACAAATGTTCTGAGAGGACTTGTAAAGTTTTAGGTCTGTGCTAATAACATTAGGAAAGAATAGAATAGAATGAGATGCTGGGATGTAGGTGGTAACAATAAATGTAAGGTTATTGCAGATATTTTTATTGCACTATGAGGGGAACATTTAACTGTTCATAAGGTAGATTGCCTGAGGGAAGAAACTGTTCTTATGTCAGGTTGTCCTGGTATTTGCGGCTCTGTAGCGCCTACCAGATGGCAAAAGTTCAAAAAGGGGATGACTTGGATGTGAGGGGTCCAGAGTGATTTTCTAAGCCCTTTTCCTTACTCTGGATGAGTACAGTTCTTGCAGGGTGGGCAAAGGAGCACCAATAATCCTCTCAGCGGTGCGAACCGTTCTCTGTATATTTAAACATTGTTTCTGCAAGTTAACACATTAAAGGGATAGTTCAATTTAAAAAAGTTTGTTTCATCATTTGCTCTTCCATATGTTGTTACAACTTTCATGGGACTTTCATTTTTACATGGATCACAACAGAAGAATGTAAGTCCAAGTATTAGGAACTTTTATTATATGGGATGGAGTGGTGACAGTCTTTCAAATTTTAGTTTTAAGCTCCATCAAAAAATGTCATATTTGTTTAATACAGTATTTTTATTTTTGAGTGAATTATCCTTTTTATTTTATCTACTTTGTGCCCAGAAAGAGTTTGTTTTAATCTGATATTCTCCAGAGTAATCGAGTATGTCGGTTCACTGGAACACACCCACTTCAGTGACGGCAGATCCCAGCCTCTGATCGCCATCACCCAGGCACAGCAGGCTGTGTCAGTGGAGCTGGAAATGAACGAAAAGGCCAGTTCTGAGCTGGAACTCAGTCATCCTGTCATCCAGCCCTTGTCCATCCAGGAGCTCCTGAGGGCAAGCAGCCGCAGTAAAGGCCTTGACCTGCGGGGAGGCAGCCTGCTCACAGGCATCAATGCGGCCAAAGCCGTCTGCACCCTTTCCACACAAGCTGACAGGTACTTCAAGCTGAAAGTTACTTCAAAAGGTACTAAAATTTCAAAATCCCAGGTAGCCCTTCAGGCAGGCACTCTTCAGATTTTGGTAGCCCGAAATGAATTTAAGTAGCCTAAATAAAAAAAGACATTATTTTTAATGTTTTTAAAAAATGTTTTTATAACACAAATAACAACAATCGTATAAAATATTCAAAGTACAATCATCAATACAAATATTTGATTCTAACTGAACTGAAATGTCTATGAACTTGTTAAGTCAAGTCAAGTCAACTTTATTTATATAGCGCTTTTTGCAAAAAGTCATTGTTTCAAAGCAGCTTTACATGTATATTATCTTTAGGTAGAGTACACAGCACACACAGACAGACACAGACAGACAGACACAGAGAAAACAAGGTAGGAGAAACACAGGTGATATTATGCATATTATGCAGATATAGAACAAAATCTTGTCTGTCAGATTCTGAATCTGAAATACCAACTGAAGTCACAGATAAGAAAATGCTACTCGACATTAAGGGCATAGCATCTCCTTCATCAGCTTTTTCCATCTGTTCATCGGTCTCCACTTTAAAACTGAATTACATGCATAAATCCACATGATATTATTATCACACACACACATAACTATCAGCAATTTTCTCTCCACTGTGCATGCAATGTCTATCACGTTTAAGCTTGCTGTGGGATATTTCACTTGTCACATGAAAATAGTAATGACTGACAGGACGAGCATCACTGATACACAGTTTGCGCAATCGCAAATTAAAAGTGAAAGTTTAATTTAAAACCCCACATATTGATAGTATTGAAAATTACATACAACATAATTACCTGACCAAATTTGTGAGAGAATGCAAAAGCATTGCAATGTATTTTTTCTCATAAGATAGCCCCACGGGCAGGGCAGAAATACATTTTGGTAGCCCGACTGGATGACACAGTAGTCCCAGGACGTCAGGCTAGCATCCACTGTATCCACTGTATTGATTTATATACCTGGAGTTACTGGACTTATAGTCTTGTGCAGGCAGACAGTACTTTAAAGTATTTTGGCCAAGTAAAGGACATCTGACTCACCAATCTAAAGTGACTGACCACAATTTTCTTTGCTTTATGTTTTGTTTAGTAGTGGTTCTATCTAAATTTATTATACTGCAATAATAGACTACAATGAAAAAAATTGTATGGAAAAATTATTTCACAGATATAACTTATATCATTTCGAGTTATGTCTGTAACTCTGAAAAGTGAACAATATGCTATGTTATATAGCAACAATTTGGGGAACACCCTCAGTGTGACAACATCTGAAGTACGTGTGAAAATAGTTTAATCTTGATTAGTGTTGTGTCATGTAACAAGTGACAGTGTACCACAGAAAATTTTAAAGTTAACTTCTGATTAGTTAAAGCAAGTCATTCTCAGGAACTTATAATGTCCGGTAAAGAAACACAGCATCTTGTTTCCTTCTCATGGAACAAGGATTACAGTCGTAACCCGAGATGTTACCTTTGAAGGGAACGCACACGTATAATGACTTTTTGTGGAATGTAATACCCACTGCGCCACACAGACTAGAACATATTCTGGTGTTAGGATTGTCCAGGCACAACTCAGGAATGGAGAACAAGAGAAAAAGGCGTGAAGTAAAGATACAGGATTTAGAATCTTATAAAAGTGTGTAAGGATGCCCAACCAGCAAGATTTACAAACCTGTAGGGAGACCCCAACAACAAGGCTGTAGAGGATGCCATTGCTCTAGTTGAATGAGAATGAATTCCTCTAGTTGCCATTCCTCTAGTTGAATGAAACCTGCGCACAAAGACAGACATACAGACAAACACACAGACA
>JAZGTJ010019935.1:0-10648 GCA_036877575.1 Botia almorhae | reverse complement strand
TTCACCACAAATACACCTCCCACATCCAGAATCTGCACATACTGACTTGCCAAAGCGCACAGTACAGTCCCCTACCAAGGTCGGCAATGCACCTTACAGAACACGTTCAGGTCGTATTTGCAAGCCTAACCCAAGATATGAACACTGAGTTCTACTAATGGTAGATTTAGTGGCACTTTGGTTTTTATGTAAAAATACCTGCTACATTTGTTTATTATGGATATTTCTGTGCCAATACCATTCTTTGTGGATATGTATTTTTCATGCATAGAGACCATCTGAGGATTTGTAACTGCAATGGTTACATTGTTATAATGGAAGTCATTGATATTCTTAAGTTAATGTAATGCCACAAATCTGTTTATTGTTAAATGTTTTCTTTTCTTTGATAGAAGGTTTCAGCTAAAGGAAGGGGATGTAGATCATTGTGATAAATGATCTGTTCATAAATACAAATTGGTTTGTATATTATATGTGTTGCACTTTAAATGTGTTGGGCTCTTTAAGAATGAGCACTCCCTTAAGTATCAGCAACGAATAGCTCGATGTTAATATGTGTTGTGTCGTGTTGGTAACACAAGCCGTGTTAATAAACATTACGTTCATATGTCGATGTCATGGTTTTAATTCATGGGACATACAACATTTAGGACTAGATCTGTGAGTATCTAGTGAATGCAGTTTGCTCTATTGGACTCTAGAGAGGTGTGTTTCAGACCAGTCCCAGCTCACCTCAACACAATGTTTACCAAACTCTCATGGAGAGATTCTGCCTTGATGTGGCTGTTGTGTCAATGCTATGTGTTAATTAGCAGTTGCAGAAATAAATCTCTGATTTCTTTGATCTCTGGAGAAATATTTAAGTCTTTCAAACATCACATACTGCCACTCAACAAACAAACACACATTTTTGTTTTAATGGTGGGGACTTTCCATTAGAGCTAACAATACTTTTTTTAACTCTCACAGAAAGCTTTTTGCAGTTTTACATTTTTATTAAACATTGTTTATTAGACATTTTCATAGACATGTTCAAGTGTGCAAATTATACTGAGTGATTGTTTTAATTATAATTAAAGATCATTTGGAATTCTTGCGCTCATGGGAGACTTAATTCATCTCACAGCTCACAGTCATAACAACATCAGATTGAATTCAATCATTTAATAACGCAACTATAGCAACATCCTGTGCTCTTGTGAAGGTGCACACACCTGACACAATGTTTGGTTAACTAGGTTGTTAAAATTCTGTCACAGTGTCTATGACTTGTTGGGTCATACACTACACAATTATTGACGGCTAGCTGCAACAACTTACCAATTCAAAACATCAATATGACACACCAGAGTCATGTGGTGTACGCTTTGCGGTGTACAGCTATCATAGACATTCCATAGACTTTCTTGTTTTTATGCACAGATAGTTATAAACAATGAAACCAAACCCTAACCCACCCTCTAACCCTTACCCTAACAGAAAACCTTCTGCATTTTACAATAAAAACTTTGGGATATAAATTTGTCCCCAGTATATCGTTAAGTAACCATACACACATATATTGTAGTTTCAGAGATAATTGCCACTATATAGTACCCATAAGGCTTTATTCTCTATGTCAGGTAATATGGCACTATAGTGGAAATGAATCAGGATTATCACAGGATTAAAGCGCACATGCGAAGAGGGAATTTCAATGTGCTCAGCATTTTCCTTTTGTAGTCAACCTCTTATTCTCAGCACAAAGGGCCTAATATTTCTTTGAAACATTTGCAAAGGAATTGCTTCTACAACGTCTACAAAATATACTAAAAAAGGCTTTAAATGTTTTTGCTGGATTGATGGACATACAGGAGTACTGGGATCCAGAGCGCAAGGTATTAAATCTGCAGGTTTGGATGAATTAAACGTGGCTGGTATGCCATCCAACAATCCATCCTATATTAATCCTATATTAAAACATTTGAAAAACTTACTCTGATTCGCAATGGTAAATTTGTAATAACGATTTATAATTTGAGCTGCCAGATCTGATTTTGAAGGTAATGTTTGGCTTCATTTCAGAGAAGTATGTAAAGTAACCAGCAATTTTATGTTTTAAACAGAGATGGCAATATAGAGGAAAAAATGACAAATTGCAGCTTTAAGTGTTGCCAATATTCTAGGTGCCAATATTTGTTACTCATTTTCTCTAGTCAAAACATTGCAAACAAACAAATTGAATTGACTTTAATTGGTAATCAAGTTATGTTTTTTTACAATTCACAATTTTTCAGTTTATCACAATTATTGTAATATTTTTTAGCAAAAAATATTTTTTAATCTTTTATCATTTAGGTTTCTTTGCATTTTTTAAGGCAGGCATGATATCATGTTTCAGGAAGTGACATTGTATGTAGTTCCTGGGTATAATGTCGAGTATAATGTTTATAGATTTATTTTCTCAAAAACAACACAAGCACACTCAAGCATACTCTAAATTCAAAACACACTACATGAACTTCTTTGTATCTTTTGAACTTTTTAGCTCTCTTTGTATCTCCTTATATTGTGGTTTTCTGTGAAGTGATATGCTGTGGTGGTTTCATGGCAGTTTGAGGGAACTAATGGAGAAAGGGGCAGAGTGTTTAACTACGGTGCCTGCAGCAGAAGGGGTCATTCGACTGGACCTCTTTCTGTCTGTGAGATTTCCATGCATGCTAAACCCAGCCTCATTAAAACCAGCTGAAATTAAACTCTGCACGACAGGCTGTCTGTGTACATTCCAAATCTGTATCTTTTGTCAGAGATTAGAACACAGGTTAAAAGTAAACTCAGTCACATGACATTGTCTGTCGAAAAAGTTCCTTTGCAAACAAACCATATTTTCCTTTCATATCAATTGCATTTTCATATCCCTGTGAGTTATTAGCAGTTAAGCATGTGCATGAACTGTTAATTAAATTGCTTATCTCAAGAGACACGTTTCTGTCTATTTGCACAACAAACAGGCACACAGATGTAGAGTACCCAGCAGTCAGACACAAAAAAAGTGCAAGGAGAGAAGTTATTTTAAGAAACAGAACAGGCAATGCAGGACTAAGCCATTGGGAAAAATGGACAGACAGAAGATAGGAACAGACTGACCCCTGTTTTTAGCACAATCCACTGTTTCATAATCACAGAATGTTTTTTTAATCTATGGCAAACGGGTGTAGGAAGATAAAAGAAAGTATGAATGGAAAAATTATATTTTTGGGCAGTTATACCAAAATCACAACCTGAAACCAAACGCCATTTTATTGCTGAAAGACCATGTGAAATCAAAATTTTGCCTGTACTCCTGAAAGAAAAGAAAACTAGATGCAATAACATGCACATATATGCAATTAAAACTGTTCTCTTTCTGAAAATGGACGAAAAGCATTCATGAGTTATTACAATCACAATGAATATTCACTAAATAGCTCATTACAATGAAAACGTCCCCTCCCTCTAAATTGTAAATACCTGCCAATGCAAACAGTAGGCCATACACATCAAAAGAAAAATATAGCTGCAAGCAGCAATTAATGGGGTCCAAACAGGGGGAAAAAGTCATTTTGATTCTAGCCCACACAGTTGCAGAGATATTGACCAAAATGTAAATTTACTTATTACAGTGCAACCTAATGTCTAACAGGCATCTGTGTAGCGGGTGGGATTTCTGACCATCCCAGCATGTTTGGTTTCTCTGCGACTTATGGTCTTTGATTTCACACAACTCTTGCCATATTGACTCTAGACTTCTTTATTTGAACCATCACCCTGGTTCCAAAAGCCTGTACTTAAAAACCAGTCATGTTCATTACCTTTTTGGTCACCCATTATCTCTGGTAGGTCTGCCAGTGTAGCTGAAGGTTTAAGTAAACTTTACTGCTTTTCATTCTGTCAGAATGTGTGAGTTTTGATAGGCTGTGATGTAAGCTAAAGGCTACTGGCTATTTAAAACAAAAAGACAACTCATTGAAATGCTTCTGTTCCAACAGAAAATGTCAATACAGGTAAAGTGTGTTAATCAATTGTATTAGCAAACAAGTTCATAAAATACGTCTGACAGGTAAACTCCTTCATACTTTTAAGCATGCTCGCAAACATTTTTCAGAAATGAAAATGCTGTGAATGGCCTTACCCTGAACTTTCATTGATCTCAGTATAGTCAACATTTTATTCCTCAGTGTCCCAGGACTACATATTTAAATGACCGCAGAAGTGTGAGCTGAAACAACAGATCTCATCACATCAGGCCAGATGAGCTGCTTGGAGCATCATCACTGGCTGCACCTTTAAACCAATCAAAGTTGCCAGCCCTTCACATGACACCTACAAATACCAACAGAGGACAGCTTTAATTACAGAGCAAAGTATGAGTTTTGTGAAAAAGTGAAAAAAGTAGACTGCAAACAGTCAGGAAAAACAAAGAGCTATATACATCAAGTAACTGTTAATTCTTTTCTTTAACAGTCCCATAATACAACACTTAGGGAGCTCTCACAAGCTCCCCAAATATTTTTAAGGTTGCCAAGGTTTTTCCTGGCTAATTCACTTGATTTAAGGTAACAGAGATGAAGCATTTGAAGTTTCTTCTGTGTTTATGCCATTGTGTTTCCACTGTTCACATTAAATGAGGCCAAGCGCTGCCACATAATGGATGATTTAGAGCCCCCCCAGCCCCCCCCCCTCTTCCAACTGGGTGGCTTTGGTGCATAAGTGAGGGTAAACCCATAATGAGTTTACATAATAGCAGGACCTTCAGTTTTAATTGCAACTCTCTGCCAATAGCATTAGCTTATGAGGATGTGCAAAGCAACGTTTACAGCTTTGGTAAATATTCTATGATGGCTGCCATGTTGCTTTATAGGCACTCAGTTTGGCAACATATTCTAAGCAAATCAACTGAAACACAAACTTACAACTACCTACAGCTTAAACTATCTCCTTGCGAAAACTTTAAAAAATGTTTTAAGCCTTCCAAAAAATCTGTCACTTTTCTAAAATATAGACATTTCTAAAATTCAGTTTATACTTTGTCATTATAGGGTACTGAGTGTAGATTAATGAAGAAAAAATATTTAAATGACTGTAGAAATAGGGTGCAACATAACAAAATTTTAAAAAGTTAAGGGGGTCTGAATACTTTTTGCATGCACTGTATGCTAACAGCTAGGCTAACGCTGAAGCGCTGAAGCACTGGGCTAACATTAAAGCTAAACATGTTTTGTTCTGTTTATGTTGTCCAAAAAATGCAGTGCTAACCTTTATCATTAACAAACTTAAAAATCAGAGGGCAATATAGAATGTTGTTTCAATCTTATAGTCTATAATCGAAATCTAATCTTAAAATCTGATTGGTTAATGAAACTGTTCCACCAATTATGTTGATCCAGGAACATATTCTAGTTGCTCTTACTGTAAGTCACCATCAGGACAGCAAAATTAGTCACTTCCACAGCCGACTCAAAATACAAACATTTATTTGAAGACTGAGAAGATTCCCCTCAGAGATAGAAGGATGCAGTTGACCTTTAACTCAGGTTACAGCATAAGGGAAGGCTCTCTAGTAGCAGTTAGAGAAACCTTAAGAGATTCAATTCCAGCAGCTTTCTCTGGTCCAGATTGCACTGTCACAGAGAAAGGCTTTAATCACCAGAGAGCATATAGCGTGGAGCAGGCCATAAGCATAAGCAGAGGGCTAAACAACAGTTGTTAGGTGACAGGAAGAGGGAGATACAGAGACAATGAATGAGAGAGGCCCATATAAATTAATGGTAGAGGAGAGTGTTGTTGAGGTTGCTTGTGGGGCATAATAAACTATTCGGGCAGCGAGGACTTTGTGTTGGTTATAGATCTGTGAGGAAAGTGGATGCACTGTAAATTTAGAGGATAGGGAGTTCATTGCACATGCAATGTGTGTAGCGGTGCAGAGGGGGGTGAAGGGGAGAGAGACATAAATAAGAGAAGCGGCTAGGCAGTCACCTATCTGCCCAGCCTAAACACTGCAGTAATTCAGTAGAGATAGAACAGAATCAGAATTTTGTACAGATACTGGACAGGAATACTGTACACTGATAATTGTAATGAGGGGTCAGAGACATTCGGATCCATCTGCAGCAGTTTAATAATCAAGATTTCAGATAACAGTAAACAACAAGTAATCAAAAACAATTTAGCAGGCGTGGGTCGGGACAGGCGGCAGACAATCATAAACATAAACTAGCAAAAGATCAGGGCAGGCGGCAGACAATCATAAACCAATTGACAATCCAAAATGGGCAGGCAGCAGGAATCAAAATCCAAACACGGTCCAGGTCAATACACAGAAAGGCAAATACAAAGGATGAAAACTCTCAGAAATGTTACCCAGGGAAAACAAGACTTCGCAATGAATGAATGTTCATGTTGAGTTTATATCCGTTTGAGATAATGACGTAATAATGGTGCGTATCAGGAAGTGATCAGATAAGCTCGATGGATTGTGGGAAATGTAGTCCAGGGTGTGACGGGTAATATTCCGGTGATGGCGCCCTCTGCTGTCGCGGTGGAGAGGGAGCTGGAGTCTCCACTGTAACAATAATGTTAAATATCAGTATTTATTGAAGCAGAAGTTAAAATACTGTAACTGTTAACTCACTGTCATGTTGAAACAAATCCAGACAAAATAGATGTTTGAGTGGCTTGGCTGCTTTTTGCTTTCTTTTAAAGTGAATGGAGACAGATGCCTGAGCTGAGACAAAAAAATTGATGTAGTTATTACAAAAGTTTTTTAAACATCTTTAGTACCATATTTAAAGTTTTCTGAAGCCATATAGTGTCTTTGTGAGTTAGAAAGTAACATTTGCAAAAAATCCCACCTGCCAACACAATCTTTAATCCCATACATGTGTTATATATTTTGATGTGTTTGAAAATGGTGTTTGAAGATGTGTCGCACTAGGTATGACATCAATGAGGCCAGAAAGACATTGGTTGTCTTGTTTTGTAACCAGTCACTGAAAATCAAAAATGCAAATAAGACTAACAAAAGCTACAGTGGAGGGCAGTGGCCTACAGATTTTAGCTCCAACCCTAATCAAATACACCTGAACCAGCTGATCAAGGTCTTACTAGGCAGATTAATAACTTTCAGGCAAGTGTGATGAGACAAGTTGAAGCTAAACTCTGTAGGACACTTGCCCTCCAGTAGCAGAATTGGGCACTCCTGTCCTAGAACACCAAAAACTTAATTGTGCCACTAGAAGACTGCAGAGTTTGAGCATGACTAAAACTCATTTTTGTAAATGGCCACCAAAGCTTAATTTGTTTGAGGATATGTGCCATCCCCTAAGCCACAGCCCTAGTTTTCAGTGTCACCTGTCACTTTGTTGTTCTGTGGAGATATGAATTTCAGACCAGAAATGGCTCTATTTAGACCCTGAAATGATCTTTGCTTGCTGAATGGCAGTGATGAGTAACACCAAACACAAAACCTTATATCTGATATAAAAAATACCATATTTCATATATACCTGTTTTTCAAAACGTCTGCTGAATAATGAATAGTGGTGTGATTTGATATCAAGATGGGGCAAGTTTCTCATTTCTGGTAACTTATCTCTGTATAAAATGACCATAAATCTCCTATGATAAACGAGTGTTAAAAGAAAGTGGAAATAATGGGCTCGTCAGAATAGTCTCAGATGTTCTCAGAAACTATCAGGTATATAAAAACACATCCGGCAAACAATTCCATATTTATTCAAGGTCACACCCAATGGGAACGCTTGCAGAGCACCCTTTTTATGAGATTTTCTGAGTTCAATCAATACTTACAGTATTACCAACTACCATAACACCAACAACCTGATTAGGCCTTGTTTCAGAAAACAATGGCACTGCAGTAACAATAAGAAAGGCAAAAAGGAAACTTTCCAGCCATTCAGACTGCCAATTCTAGATTGCACACTCACAGTCCATTCACCGACTGTCTGGCGCATATTCCACACAAAAATAGCAAGCATTTTGTCAAGCTTTAATTTGATTGGCTGGCATTATCAAAAGGTGATTGGGTGCACAGGTTTTACCAAAGTTGTCCAGGTTAGTGTCATCACCAGCCAGTTTTGTTTGAAGAATGAACTAGCACATAAACTAGATATCTATAAACATGAATTGTAAATTCTACTATGTTTCTTGAGTTGTGTCAGTAAAATAGTTATAATTTGTTTGGGACAGCCTGAAATACTGATTACTACACACATTTCAGCAATTTTTTGGGGTTTACAACGGTACAATTTCAACAACATTCCTCTCAGAAACTCCTTGCCACTCATAACAAGTGCAACAAAATGTTTTCTTTATGAGAAGTATGCATTGACAAAAGTTCTCCACAAAGTAATTGATTAAAAAAATCTTTAGCTACCTAGAATTTTGCGAAGTTAAAAGTAAGCCCTATTAAACTGCAGAAAGTTTCTAACATCAGAACTTACACTTTAATTACAGTATAAAACAGTATAAATGATCCATAAAATCAGACTTTGAGCTATGACATTTGGGACCATAATATATTGTAAGAAATCTAAATAAATGTTATGACCAAGCAGACAAATCTCTGGTTGTCAGCTTGAGTTTTCAACTGTTATCTGACTCTAACCAGAGAAAGATAAAACCTTCAAGCAATAAAGACATTTTTAATGGTAGGAATCTTTTCTTCTCACATATTGATGTAATAAAATTAGTTATGCTAATGGAATGAGAAAGCTGATGGTTTTTATTCTGGGTTTTAGTAGGAATTAATTATAGTCTCCAAAATCGCTTTATTATTCTTACCTATAGCAAGCCTTGAAGAATAGCTAACCTAACAAAGAGTTTTCTTCCCAATTTTAATTGTCTAAGCATAGACATAGTGTAAAAAATAAAACTTCCTTTGTCCTAATTAGGTGAGCATTCTCAAATTCAGGACAGGGTCATTGAGCTAGTATAACTGACCTATATTAGGTGTTCTTGAACTGTATGCTTGCATTGTTGTACATGCTAGCATAGGATTGTGAAATGTTTTAACTTTCCTGATGTACCAATTCTCACTATTGTTATGACTTAGACTTACGACTATAATTAATTCCTACTAAAATCCAGAATAAAAACCATCAGCTTTCTTATTCCATTAGCATAACTAATTTTATTACATCAATATGTGAGAAGAAAAGATTTATACCATTAAAAATTTGTCGTTATTGCTTGAAGGTTTTATCTTTCTCTGGTTAGAGTCAGATAACGGTTGAAAACTCAAGCTGACAACCAGAGATTTGTCTGCTTGGTCAAAACATTTATTTAGATTTCTTACAGTATATTATGGTCCCAAATGTCATAGCTCAAAGTCTGATTTAGCTTTCCTGTAGCTCAGTGGTTAGAGCATGGTGTTAACAACGCCAAGGTCATGGGTTCGATCCCAGGGATTGCACATACTCAATGTATAGTGATCAATGTGTAGTATAATGCAATGTAAGTCGCTTTGGATTAAAGCGTCTGCCAAATGCCTAAATGTACGTTTAGGGGTTTACAAATTCGTTACATGTAGTCTACTGGTATTCACAACCAGCTTCTAAACTAGCATGTTCAGCAAGAATTATTTGGTCAACCAGCTTTTTCAGGAAGTCCATGCTGGCTACTCTGCTGGAAAAATGGCCTATTTCGCATGAGAAGGTCTGCTGGTTTTAGCTGGTCTCCCAGTCTAGCCAAACTGTTCTCTTGGCTGATTTCAGTGAGATTCTTGCTACTTTTGAACTTGT
Source organism: Botia almorhae (assembly GCA_036877575.1). Taxonomy (NCBI): domain Eukaryota; kingdom Metazoa; phylum Chordata; class Actinopteri; order Cypriniformes; family Botiidae; genus Botia; species Botia almorhae. The sequence goes on along the minus strand of JAZGTJ010019935.1, from coordinate 869 downwards.
TAGGCCTAAAGACCAGCTTTCTGATATGCTAAACCAGCCAGGCACAAGATTAGTCAAGAGAGGAGACCAGCTTGACCAGTATGGCCTGGCTTTGAGGCCATCTTAAGCCAACTAAGACAAGTTTAAACTAGCTAAGACATGCAAACGACCTTAGGCTGGTTCAAGTCTGGAGCAGCATGGAAATTCATTTATTCATTTAATGTTGGTCTAAACTGGTCTTTTCAGCAGTGGATATATCGAGACTTGGGGGTGCATGCTTTTGATTTTTAATTGGGCCATTAAGTAACTATGGTGACCACCTAGGACATTTTAGCAACAATATAGCAATGGACTAAAAAACACTTAAAACATCTCAGGAACCGCACAGCAACCCCCAGCAATCACCTACAATTTCCTAGCAACATGATGCATGCACTACTCAATTTCTTTAAAAAAAAATTGAATTCTACTTACTATAATTTACTGATTAAGTCATAAAAAACATTTTAATTGCGTGCTAAAAAGCCACAGCACAAGAATTTGTGCCTAAATTACTTTAACACTGATACTTTATTTAAAAAATCCTAATATGTCTCTATTCACCAATCTTCATATTTAATCAAATGGTAACAATGAAAAAGACCTATGGCTGTGAGAAAACCATTGCACTTAATCTAGACCACTTAGCACCCAATGTTGAGGGACTACTGTCAGAGAATGAGCAGGGTTCCAGGGTGTCTCTGTTTATTTTGACGGAACACTGGCATTTAGTGTAATTACAGCTCTGCCTTTCACGAGTTCGCACTAACATGCAATCGCAAATGATCACTGATGCGTATTTGGCGTGCTGTCCGGGGGGAGGGCTCCGAGCTCGGAATTTGGCCCGAACC
>JAZGTJ010019934.1:0-10649 GCA_036877575.1 Botia almorhae | reverse complement strand
GTCGTCCCCGCCAAGACTGGTAATACCACGAACTTGATGTACCACCTTAGCCGCGCTCACCCTTTGCAGCCAGATGCCTTGAGGGGATTATGATCAGAGGACGGTTAAGTTTAAAATAAATATGTTTAAATGTAATATATTTTTCTCCTGGTCCTTATTTTAATTGGGTCATAAAAATATCAATAATTATCGATATAGACCGATATGAAACACTGATATCGCGATACAGTTTTCAGCCATATCGCCCAGCCCTATATATATATATATTCTAAGACACAGATACAGATACAGCTTGGCTGCCAGTGAGATGTGCAGGGAGTTGTCTGTTAAATCGATTTATTCAAACTTTTGTTTTTAAATGCATTTATAATATTTCTCCTAGTCCTTCATACAGTGTGACCATTAATTAATTGCATTTTACATGGTCTATTTAATTGTCATGCTTGAAATGACTTAACATTTATTTATTTTATGATTTTGAATGATCAGTGGTCAGTGTTAAGGTTTTTTTGTTGTTTTTTGGAAGTGGGTTGTAACACCTTTTCATGGAAATTTAGTTAATTTAGTAGTTTCTGGATATGTTCATGAATAATAATGCTAATCTAATTGTTTGATGCATTGGTTTAATATACAGCTTGCTGCGAATTTGCTTGGTGGTTGATTTTATCTGATTACCTGAAGCAAAATCATAAGAGGTTTAGATTTCTAAAGACAACATGGAAGTTCAAATGCTGTAGCTCACAGGAACTGTAAAAACAGGCCACAGAAACTGAAGATCAGTTGGTCAAAGTCATTGACACTTTCCATAAAAATGGTGCAGAGCATTGTTGCTTTACCTGTTTTGAAACAATAAGTGCAAAAATAGTCTCTGTTACGTATGTTCCCTGATGGACGGATCAAGACGTTGTGTCAATGTAGAGGTTCGTCCTTGTGGACCAATCACACTGCTTCTTATTCGAAAACGGCAATGAAAAGTGGCCCTAAAAATAATTGCCAGTTGGGATTGACGAGTGTGATTTGCATGCCAATCTCCGTGAGGCAATGCAGACAAGAACCTGTCCAGGATACCATTGTATACCTGTTGCATATGGCGCCTGACACTGTATCTCGAGATCCCTAGCATGCAGGAACTCTCGATCTGACCAGGGGCTGAAACGCTGACACATTGAAATGATAACCACATTATATATGCCACAGCTTTATGCCCACCTCAGGACTTGGTTCTGCAACCAGTGCTGAAGTGGTCTCATATGCATCAACCCGAGGGGCACTACTGCTGTTAAGGATGCCATATGCCCCAGAGGCATCTGTAAATATTTAAGGCCGCTGGCGGGGGTCCTGTGATTGGACCTCCTAGGTGTCTGAGATGCTGGCTGAGATGTAGAGGGTATGCTTGTATGCTTGCCTCTGTATGCTTCTTTACCGTTGAGAAATGGCAGGCCTCAATGGTGTTGCTAAACAGTGCAATGAATTTTCTCAGCATCTCACATCTTAGCAAGGTTAAACCAGAGATGTAAAGTGATGTATTTTTCAATGTATGGTAACCCATACTTAAAATTTGACCTTTTCATTTAACCTATCCTATGAGTAGTGAACACACACACATACCTAGAGCAGTGGGCAGCTATTGGAGCAATTGGGGAAACACAGTCGTTTCCTGCCAGTTGTGGAATTCGAATCTACAATCTTTGGGTTACATGCTGACCTAGGCGACCCTCGTCCAGCTCTTTCAGTGCCTTGGCCTGATATACCTGCAGGATAGCCATGGCATAGAGAGAAGAGGCAGCCTGTCCTGCACCAACATAGGCTTTTGCTTTAAGCAAAGAAAACCTACAGGCTTTTAATGGGAACCTTAGGATTTTTGTTCAGGAGGCAGCGCCTTCCGGGCATAAATGCACCACAGTGGCACGCTCAACTGGAGGTATCTCTGAATACCCCTTTGATGCCCCGCCATTGAGGGTGGATGAACCCGCAAATCTTCTACAGGCAGTAATAGGCGCTTTCCTTGATTTCGTGAGGTTGTCGTGTACTTTTGGGGGGGAAAGGAACCGGGGCTGGGTGCAGGTAAGATACAGTGGGATAAGGGGTCCACACATCTCATCTAGAAACTCAACCCCCTAGACGAGCGTGCTTGGCACTGAACGTTCATTGGTGTCCCACTTGGCAGAAACTCATCAATTGTTTTCTCCAAATTGCCTTTGGGGCTTGCTGACGTTTCCTTGTGTGCAGCCACAGCAGAAGGAGCAGCACAGGGAGCACGGTAAAAAACATGAACCCTCTACGAACGCTGCCTGGGCATGAGCATGGCCCAAACATCTGAAGTAGAGATCATGGCCATCAGATGGAGACTGGCATACAAAATTGACTCACTAATTCCTATTGGTGCTTATTTTTAAGGCAAATTTTCATTTGGTGTTTTCTTTTAAGAAATAGTGTGATTGGTCAAACCCCTAGTGTCACTACAGAGTGTCAGAAAGGTTACCCAGGTTCTTCTGAGTAAGAGCTTTAGGGTATGTACTGTATATGAACTGTAGTAGAGTTGATAGTTTTACACATAATATAAAATATATGCATTTCTGTCCAACAACTAAAATAACGTGATAGTGTCGTAACTTTAACCATGTGTTGAATTACTATTTAAATTTATTGTAGTGGAATTGTCAAAAAAACTGAAATAAAATGTTATTGAGAAAAAGAAATTATCAGATCACATTTTAAACGTTTAAAATTTTTGTTGCAACAGGGTTGCCAAATTCCAAACTCATATGAAATAGAATAGAAAATAAATATACAGCTCGCTTTGCTTCCTGAGCTGAACAAACAACTTTTTCTGAAGGTTGTAGATTATTACATATTTTTTCAGACCATTAGAAAAAAGGAAAACAAATATAGTTCTTTTGTACCTTTTTAATGGAAAGTGCTTCTAAACTCAGCATTCTAAAACTGTGAAGGCTACAGGCTATGAGGTTATAGGGTGAGAACAAGTCTGCAGTGCAACAACTGGCTAACCATTTGTTTCTCTTTCCCTCCTTTTGTTTTTTGTCTTTCTTACTGTAAACATCCGTATTCATGCAAAACAGTCTCTAAGAGAGCTTCCCTCTTGCCTGAAATGCTTGTCCTCGTGACTTGGTTCTGGATGGCTTACTACATTGATTAATTTGGTTTTTGTATGTTTTTTCTGTGTTGATTATGTGTGCATATCAGATCACTAGACTGGCCCAGGCGTTACACTACTACACTAGCCTGACTCAAGGCTTTGTTTTCCAAGACACTATACTCGCCGGGGCCCACGCTGCCTTCAAGGGGGGAATGTGACCAGGAGCGTAGCTGCTGAACCTTCAGAGATGGACACCTTGTCTCTTTTTTCACTTCTTTTTTTTGTTTGTTTTTCTTTCTCACATGTCCGTTTTTGCCTCTTAGAAGAGTTGCATATTCATTGTATTGTTTTTTTCTTTTTTGTTTTTCTGTCCTCTTGTCCCTCGTTCCCCAACCCACAGTTGCTCCTTTGCCTGTCTTTGAAAGCTGTCCAGGTTGAGTTGGCGCCAAATATTGGAGGGAAGTTTGAACGGTACAAGGGCAGCTGTTACTGATGTCTGATGTATTAGATTCTCTTTCTCTCTCTCCCTCTCTCTCCCTCCCCCATTGCTCTGTTCTCATCTGCAGAAGCTTTTAATTTGGCCCAGAGAAAAACTGTTAATATTCCTTCAAGCGAAGCACTGTATAATACAGCCACAGAGGGTCTTTAATTGGTTTACTTATTTTATTGAATTGCAAACCCCATATAGATGTTTTTGTTTTCTGTGATTTGCATTTCGAAGCTGAAAATTGTTAACCTTTTTTTATTCTTGTATTTAACAATAATTTTGTTAAAATTGTTGTTAAATATTTATCTAAATTATAGACAGGTGACCCCAACTACAATAAAATCTTGTTAGTCCAAATATCTTCTGATTGGCTGTGGTTACATCATCACATGCACTAGTTTCACATTTAGTGTGGAGAGATGGGGCTAATTCTCTGTATTACTCTATTCTAACTATTTTCAAACATAATTTATTTTTACATTAAAATGACAATTTTTACAGAATATTTTTTCTTAGCTGTAATTAAATTAGCTGTAATAGCAATAGAAGTCTTAAAATAATAGCACACACCATTGCACATTTATATCCATTGCATACTTTTGGGGAGAACATTTTGGCATCTCAAATCCATAGGGGATTTTGAGTTTCTAAGAACAGACTGTGATCCATGAGAACTCACTGTTAAGCATAGAGCTTGCTTAAATAATTTATACCAACATTGGTGGAAATGCATATTTGGAGAATTGCAATTTGTTTATTTTTCTCAAATTTGTTGTAAAGCCAAAACATTTTATGGGTGACAATTTGAGGGGGGATTTTTCAAAGACACTTAAAATGTTCTTTTTTTCTGTATCTGATGTTCTGTGTGCTATTAGTGATGCAGCCAACATGAACGGTTGTCTTGTGTTGCACACCCTTTCCAACACTGCGAAACGATCGCCCCAGGGAGAAAAGCGTCCATGCTTGATATCGTATGGTTCATGACCAATATGTTTCCAGTACAGGTGACCCATACCACAAAGTGTTAACTCATTCTCTACATGTTCTGATCTTTTGTTTTCAAAGAGAGGAAACAACAAATCACCATGTTCTTTTTTTCTGTGCAAGTCATCCTGTTTACAGTATTTTGTGTTGATATTCAGTTCAGTTTATTTGCGTAGACAATACACATTGTTCTAAAGCAGCTGTATCGAAAATAGAAAAAACTAAATAAATAAATAAAAATTTCTACCCTGAGGAAAAGACTCCTTTTTCTAGCCTAAGCAGGTCAGCTGTATTAGTTCAGATTGAGATTGTCATGGTCTGGGATAGATTTGCTCAGGGTGGGTGTTAAGAGTAATAGGTCGTTGAAGGACTCTCCTCTGATTCTTGGGTGTAGTCCTAAGAAAAGCAGCAGGAGATGTCTCCATTGGTCTCTCTGATGCATGTGTTTTTGTTGCTTAGGAAAAATCCCAGAAGAGGCAAAGGCTCTTTCGCTTTTGGCCCCTGCCACGCCTGTCACTAGCCTGATAAGTGGAGGAGGACTTCTGCCTATTCCCAGCCCCGCTACTCTACAGAATGTAAAAAATGTGCTTGCACATACACTCAACTCAGATGCTCACTCAAAACTAAATCAAGAACTGATTCAAAACTAAATCAAAACAAATCATTTAAACACAAAGACATGGACCTCTTTAAATGCAGACAATCTTGTACAAATACAAAAAATGTGTACATCTTTGGTGCAGCTATTCTCTCATGAGGTCATTGAGAATTTTTTGTAAGATCAGCATCCAGTATGTTTAGCTCCTTTTTCTGAAAGACAACCCCCCACCCCCAGAATTTATTGATTGGTTTGCCTATATCTTATTTGCTCTTCACAGAAGCATTCACCAGTATCCCCCCAGCAAGTTCAGTTTAAAGTTTAATTAAAAGAGCTATACAAAGCTGTACAAAGTTCTAAATACAAGCAGTCGAGTGGTGACAAAAACAGCTTGGTGTGGACTCACACTGAAAATTTAAAAGTTTTTATGTATGTGTTCAAGAATACACTGAAATTAAGTATAATTTATGTATGGCTGGGATTTAAGCCTGGGACCATAATAATCAAGCAAAAGTTGTATCCTTAAACTACAGAAACAGTGGGGCATGTTACCACGAGAAACATCAATGTTAACGTAAACAATAAACTAAACAATTACTCATGGCAGTGACTCACTGAAATTTAAAGTGACTTACTGGTGGTTAAATTTAAACACTTGATTAAATATTAAGGTTAATGACACCATAATGACATGTCAAACTGTATGAAATATATAGAACTTATGTTTGAATACCCCTATAATGAATTTTTTAGAGATAAAATGTTAATGTCTAATGTAACAGGTTAAAGTTCTTGAAAAAAATGCAGAAATAGTTTGGTATAGTCTTTTATTAAAACAGAGCTGTATCTTATCCAGGAATATTTGCAGAACATAAATTTGATGTAATGAAGTCATTACTATTAGCAAGTTGACAATAACTTGTTGGTGTTTGGTGTCAGCGAGGTCTTCCGTTAGCTAATTTGGGGGTCCTGAAATCTGGTTTGGACACATCTGTGGCAGCTCTCAGTGGAATGACATCACAGCCTCCACTCATGGGCAATGTTGATCCTTCTAAAATTGATGAGATCAGGAGGACTGTCTATGTCGGCAACCTAAATTCACAGGTATATGAATTTCATGTTACCTTTCAGTCAGTCACGTTCGACGTTACGTCAACGAACTGATGTATGGGGTCTTGCTTGAGAGCCCTATCACCTTTGAATAGAAAAAATGCACTAATAAACATTGGCCCGAGAGGGAAGAGCCAATGAGCATTGGGCAAAGAAATTGCGGGCCAAATCATGCTCACTTTCATTTAGATTTTTGCTTCGGAGCCGAGTGTTCGCTACTCACGTTCATTCGACTATCGCCTTTGGAGTTCTCCAACGTGACAACGGTGCAAGCAGTGGTTCTTGCCCGCTTCCAGTGGCGGTTCCCCTCAGCACTTCAGGGGACCTGGTTCTAAAAGAGCGCCTTTCCGTCCATATGTTCCTGGATGTGTTCACTTCCTGACCTTGTCTGTTGACCATGCTCACGTGCCTGGGCGAGAAACATGCAGTTGTGGTGTTCATGGTTGGGTTGTGCTCTCATTGTGAGAGCATGGCCATCTCAAGACTGTGGTCACAGCTTTCTCTTTCCTTGAGAGATCGAGCCCCCTCTGCGGGTATCCATTCTGTTGAACAGGCTATGCGCTTGAGGCAGCAGAGATGATTAGCGCTCTGTGAGACCTTGGGGTCACTGTGAAGACTCCCTGCCAGGTCATTTCCTTGTGGACCTCCCAGTCCTCTGCAGCATTGGGACTAGCGTTAGGACCAAGGCGCCTGTGGCACATCAAATTGTCTCAAGTTGTTGGTAGTGCTTTTGGCCCTGCGCTGGTTTCATCTGTTGCTGCAGGGCAGGCATGTGTTCGTTCATACTGACAACACAGCAACTGTGGCGTGCATCAACCGCCAAGGCGGTCTATGCTTACGTCGCATGTCTCATCTTGCCCGCTATCTCTTTTTGGAGTCAGTGGTGACTCTGGTCGCTTCGCGCCACCTACATTCTGGGCAAGCTCAACCATGCGGTCGATGCGCTCTCACGGCAGCTGTCAAGCCCAGGAGACTCCATCCCCAGGCGGTCCAGCTGATCTGGAGTCGATTCAGGGAGGTGCAGGTGGACCTATTTGCCTCTCACGAGTCCTCCCACTGCCCGTTGCTCCATCCCCTGTCTGAGGCCCCCCTCGGGATGGAAGCGCTGGCACACAGCTGTCCCCAGGGCCAGCACAAATACGTGTTTCCCCCTGTAAGCCGGACGACACCTACCACCCTTGCAAGGTTATACAATCTCAGGGTGGAGCTCACATCCTCCTGTGTGTTGGGGCCCACTAAGCAGTGGGCGGGAGGATGTGCTCTGTGTTTTTGCTTGCATTGCCTCCCCCCGTGATAGAGGGAAAAGGGGGTTCATACTCCTTCGCAGCAGTTTCCCAATGGTGAACCCTACGTTTTGAGTCCTCCAGCACCCTTTGGCGGAGGAGCCTCACGCCAGGCCCAGTACTCGTGTGTATGCCACAGTCAGCCCTTGTGCTGGGCTAGGTGCCCCATGTGTAGTGATTCCCCCTYGGTAATCCCACATGTGTATTCTCCACGATATGGTTTCCCTATCGGTTACTCCGTGTCTTTCCCTTGGCGCTGTACTGTTGCCAGTCTCTGTGGACAGTGAGACATCCCAGTAGGTAGGACCTGCACAGAGACATTTCCCATAGGTAGAACTGCCTTGTCAGTTTATACCTCATCTCCACACATTATCTCTTTTTAACAGGGTGTGGTCTCCGCAGTGCCCTTTTACCTGGAACGGTCATTTTCCCCATTTTCTCGTGGCTATACCAAGAGAGGAAGGAGACCTGTACACTGAGGTGCCCTCTCCTGGGGGGACAGGAGCAATCGCCATGACCTGTCCACGTCCAGGGTTCGCCCCCGGCTGGGTCACGACGGTTTGCCTGCACTGGGTAGGTTACAGAGGCAGGGAAGCTGTATTACAGAGGCACGCCTCACCTGTCCGTACTTGCATTCCTAGCCCGTAACGTGGGTTGGTTTGTGCCGTTTTCCACAGGGACCCCATAAGTCAGTTCGTTGACGTAACGTCGACTGTGACTGACTAAAAGGGAACGTCTTGGTTACTTATATAACCCTGATGGAGGAAACGGAGACGTTACGTCCCCTTGCCGCAAGCCTGATTCACTGCTGATTGACCAGGACACATCTTGGCTCCTCAGCACAAACCTGAATGAAAGTGAGCTACAGCCGGCTATATATATCCGCTTTCGGGTAGGCATGACCCAGCCTGCAACTCCTTTGACCAATGCTCATTAACTCTTTCCTCTCAGGCCAATGTTCATTGGCGTGTTTTTTCTATTCTCAAGCGAGACCCGTGTTCGTTGACGTAACGTCGCCGTTCCCTCCATCAGTGAACGAGGATTACATATTTTTTACACGTTTTTTATTAGTTTTTAACAATAGTAATTTTAATAATAGTATAGAAGCAACAGTAAGCTTGTAAGAACAGAAGCAACTGTGGTGAGAGTGCAAAATGACTTCTGAACAGTTTTGTCATCAACACATAATTGCCACTATACAATATATTGTAGGACACAGTAACAAGCTGTCTATATATTAATTACTATTTGCTTAGGTTCATAATAAATTTTTTATTATTTATTTTAGTATTGTACATTGTCTTTGACAATTTTGTCTTTATAAAGACCACTACTGCAGAGCAGCTCCTGGAGTTCTTCAAACAGGTTGGAGATGTAAAGTTTGTGAGGATGGCTGGAGATGAAACGCAACCTACACGGTTTGCCTTTGTGGAATTCGCTGATCAGGAGTCAGTGGCGAGAGCTCTTACCTTTAATGGAGTCATGTTTGGAGACAGGCCACTGAAGTCAGTACTGTCCTTAGTCCTTAGAAGCTTTTAAACAAGCCCAACCATGATTGTGTAGTCAAACGTTTTGGATGACATTTTAAAACGTATGACCATTTTATTAATGTCCAAGCATTTATTCATGTCTATATTTTGCTAAGATAAAATTTGTCAATGTCACCATTTGTAGGATTAACCACTCCAATAATGCCATAGTGAAGCCTCCAGAGCTCACACCACAGGCTGCAGCCAAAGAACTGGAGGACGTTATGAAGAAAGTCAGAGAGGCCCAGTCAACCATTGCTGCTGCCATTGAGCCAGGTCTATCCTCAGCCACCCACACACTCATGCGAGCAATGTGATGCAAGTGTCTTTTACAAAGTTGTTTTTGTGGTTCCCTTTTAAAATTTGGATTTTTTTTGGTAGATGACAAAAAGCGATCATCTAGTAGATCCAGGCATTCCAGAAGGTCCATTTCTTGCTCCCATTCGCACTCACGAAGGAAGCGATCCAGATCCAGGCACAAGTACATTACACACATCCTAAAAAATTATAATTTAAATAATCAGTGATGAATTACTTTTAAACTTGAGTTTGAAGTTTAAAAAGCAACTTAGTTTAACTACTTTAAATAATAACCTGAGTTTTTGTTTTATTTTTTGCATTAGACATCATTTACAGCTCCAATATTTTTGTAGTGCTTTAGCTATGTCAGAAGTGACAGATTTGATAAATGGTTTCTCAAGGGGCCGTCTGACTCAGAGATCACGACAGCAAGTAAGCGACTTGCACAGGACCCATAGGAGACGCTCACGGTCCTGGGACAAAAAACACAGTCTGAGTCGATCTCACTCCAGGTTAACCTGCACCTCACACTGGCACACTCTTATGCTCGTTTTGCTCTGAAATGGAAACAATCTTTTAGGCTGACTGCCTCTCCTCAACACAGGGATCGTAGGAAGGAAAAAGAAGGAAAGACGCAGAAAGATGATGATTGGGATAAAAAGAGACAGAGGGCCAAAAAAGGAAAAATGCCTCCTAAAGGCTACAGCAAATCAGGACGCTCCCACAGTATATGCAGGTCAGAGGAGAGTTCTCATTTAAACTTAAGTGAATGTTGGAAAAATCACCTACCACAAAAAAATGGCTGTTAAAAAATATAAAATTTACATTTAGTAAGGTTTATGCCTGAAGAGGTGAAAAACCTGCCAAAACATAAAACACACTAACATCAATTTGCACTACATGCGTACTAACCAAGTGTACATTGACTGGTACCGTGTATTTACATTTACATTTAGTCATTTAGCTGACGCTTTTATCCAAAGCGACTTACAAATGAGGACAGGAAGCAACTTCGATTACAATAAGAGACAACAGTGAATAAGTGCTATACACAGGGCTCAGGTTTTCCAACACAGTATATGAAAGTTTTTTTTTTTGTCCCCAAGTAGAAGTGGGGGGGTGTTAGTAAATTAGTCGTGGAAGAAAAGACGAAAAAGGTGAGTTTTTAGTTGTTTCTTAAAAATGGCTAATGACTTAGCCATTCTGATGGAGATATGGAGTTCATTCCACCAACCGGGCAGAGTGAAAGAGAGAGTCCGGG
>JAZGTJ010019933.1:0-10651 GCA_036877575.1 Botia almorhae | reverse complement strand
GGCTTTACACACCTTGAGATCCCGCACGAGCCCTTTATAGTGCATCTCGCGCATGCACGCGGGCACGCCTCCCACTGTTTTCACATAACAATGGCATGACTTTTATTTTAAATGATATTTTACCTGGACATTAATTTGACTTGTTCATTTAAAGATCATAACAGAGTACAAATGATAACTAATCTGATTTTTTTTTTAAATGCTTCTTGAAATGTTTAAAAACGGATTTTATTTATGGCTCTTGGTACAACACAATGTGCAGAATACAGATAACATACAATATAATGTTAAAAAAGTAACAAAATAATTCTTTAAATTATTGTATTAAGTATAAGTATGTTTTAGCATACTTAACAGCCTCGTCTCAACTAGTCTTTGTAAGACAGCAGCGCCATCTGCTGTTACTTATGATAAATCACCCTTACACTAAAGTTTATATATATAACAGTCGGAACTGACCTGTATTTCCACAGAATAAAAAAATCAGACGCATAATTGATACGCACGTATAAATATATTACATAGCAAGAATAAAGACTATTTTACACATACAGTATTCAGTAAACACAATAAGATACAATACCTCACCATATAGTTTGTGTTTAGATAATAAAACATTGTCAGTGTTACTGGTTTAATGGCTAAATCATGGCTGGCTTGCTTTCTAGCTATATGTAATCATATTATGTAATCAAGAACACACAAACATACAAGTTGTGTCTTCTGTTTGTCTTAATCCATCCAAACCTTCACACTGTAAGACACTTGTAATGTTCTTCGATTCAGCTTGTTGTCAGGGGAAATGTGAGAGGTGGCAGTAGGGCAGAGAGAAGATGCAACGTTTTTAGATGCTTTTGAACATGTACAGTAAATGTCCATATATAGGTTGTATTAAAAAGATACATTTTTTAACATTTCAAATATATACATATATTTAAAATAAGTCCTACCTTTCTTTTTCTTTAATTTTTGAACCACCCTATGAAGAAGGAGCACACACCCTGAAAGGAGCGCCAGCAGTAGTACTGTGCCAGTTTCTTGGCCTCGCTCAGGGGTACTGGATCGGTAGGCCTTGGCACAGTTGGCTCGGTTGTCATCATTTTCATCTGTGTGATGGATTTAAATAGTTTGGCCTGATTTGACTTGTCTTGAGAGTTTCTGATTAATTGACTTCTCAATGCATGGAGCGGTGTAGGGTTTGGTCTCTGCTCTCGTCTGCTGATCTGTTCAGGTCTTCCAAAGGATGGTCTGGTGAGCCTGTCCTTTGGCACAAAATCAGATGAAGATGATGTTGTGAAGACCATCTGGGCCTCATCGGATGCTCTCTTGCACATCAGAGGCTTAATGACGCTCTGGCCCTGGCAGGCATTCTGCAGCTTGCGGAGGTCCCACATGATTTGTGTGAAGTAATGCAGTGGATTGTTGTTGTAGTTGCGGCAGACGTGAGGCTTGCCCTTGTACTCGCACCAGTAGGAACGCACCTGCCCTCGGCACAAAATGCGTAGCATCGTCAGATCGCCTTGTCCCGTCACGCTCATGTAGCATTCGTCTTTGGTGCCTTTGGTAAGAAACTGGATCGGGTCTTCCCAAATGTTCCTGTGCTCTGGGTTGCGATCCTGAGCGACAGCAGCCTGGAGACAGCATGTTAGCAAGAGCGTGCTTGTGATTTTCCACATGTTGTGAGGCGCTAACATTGGCAGGAGACTAAATACAGGGTTGGACTCCTAACTCTGCTATTTAAGGGCTTTGCTCACAAAGAGTATTTTAAGTTGCCCCACAAGTTGGGGGAATTGTTTTCTTGGTCATCTGGTGACAGTCAAATAAGAGTTGGCACACATTAAAACAATTGTAACAAATGCTCAGACATATTAAGCAAAAGATTTAGCCTCCCTTTACACGCCCAATTCTGGAACTTTCTTGGTATATGTAACAATTTGCAAGAGTACACCACAGCTAAATAAGGTTTTCACTCACATTTTGCATTTGTTTATGAAGTCTGAAATCTATCCCTGTTCCCCATTACCACATTTAACAAGACAATTTAAGGATTCTTGGATTATACAAGTATTTAATTAGGAATTCCTTTAGTGGACTTCCCTAATACATGACAATTTCACGGTGATAAACAGTAAATAAATTTGTAAACGTTATCAGATGTAATTTTGAAAAGTCTTGTGACAATAATCCTCATGGAGGACTGGGTTTGTGACGATGTCTCTTCTTTTGGCCGCACATAGAGCCACTGTATTCCATGCATGCTTTGTGCATGCTTTGAATTTACCACATGAATCACATTATTTCTTACATGTTACATTTGAAAAAAGCTTTAGGCTCACATGTGCCCATACATCTTAAAATGACTGATAAATAAATGAATTCAAAACAAATATTGCACTATAATAAATTTCAAAGTTGCAAACACTGAAACTGAACTAGCATTTCCTTTGTCTAGTATTGAACTAGTATTTCCTAAAAGAACATCCATCCATTTTGGTTTAGCTTAGATTTAAATGGTATTTACAGTGGTTGAATCAGGAATTTACAACACCAGAGAAAATGTTATTTGAATCTGAAATTTTATTCACAATATTTTACAGTTTTAGCCAGCCTAACCACATGGACTTAAATATCAACAGCACTGACAACCAGTTCCATCAATGCTAAACATCTTTGAGCAAGCTTAAACACAGAGTATGTGCATGCTACTGCAAGCTGCATATGGCAAAACTGTGAGATTTCTAGGTGAACAGAAAGAGACCTTTCTGGATATGAATCAAGTACAACACTTTACCTGAGGACCCAATAACACTGTCATAAACACAACAGAGCACTGAAGAACATGAAGGTTCTGAGCAGAAATACGTAGCACCTGAATGTAAATGTGTTGCACAATAGTCTGATGATGTAATGGTCGATGGCTATGACAGCGTTAAGCAGGCTCTGTTCAACAAGTAAAGTGTAGAGAGGAATCATAACCTATAATTAGGCTGTACATTTTGCTCTCCGACAAGCAAATGTCTGAGGTACATTCACTTATTTTAAAGTTGACATAATAACTTCACATATCAACAGATGAATGTCCACATAAATATCACCTCAATAAAAAAACCTTAGACCTACAACAAAACAGGTTTTGGAGTCAATCACTTATATATCATATGGTGTATAGTGATCCATGAAAGTGTTGAAGAACAATAGTTGTTAGTACAGGGAGAAAAACATCATACTAATATACATATAAACTGCTCTTATGGAAGATTTTACTTAAAACAAATGCCTCATATCTTGAATTGTCCAAGTACAAAAAATGAGCAAATGACATATTGAATGGTTTTACAGCTAACCAAAAATCAGTTGCAAATATGTGCTTTACCAATCTCTGCCACAATAATCTATGATGGCAAAACTACACTAGCCATGTTCTCAAAATGGTCCACTTTAAATTAAGCTATGGCTAAGCTAATGTGTACCATAAATTTTAAAAAATCATAGAAAGGCAGCAATCCATTCACCCTTCAAATGGCTTGACAACATCTATCTTTACAGATCATTAGCACTAGCTCTCACAGTTAGCACTTGAAACATACAGAAAGCCTATATTGTCTTAATTCCATGTAATGTTTGTGGCTCATGGCTGGCTGGCTTGCTCTGTTTAAACAATCTCTTCAGTCTCTGAAGTTCAGAGTCAATTCATTGTGCATGACTTCAACATTAAATTCTCCACAATGTTAAAAACAAAAAGCACTATAATTTTTTTTTAACAAGCACAGAAAGCAGTCATAGTATTGTTATGCCCATCACATGATTTCTCAAAGACTGTAAACAAAGACATGGGTAGTAAATAATACAGCTATAAACCCTGAATATGTAACAGGATGTGACATTGGGGAACAGAACAGTCTGAAAGACAACACAATCTCAAAATATTTTGTTAAAAGATTTGTTATTACGCGAGCATGGACAACAGGTTCCAGCTTCAAGTGTAAGTATCCTTGTCTTAAACATACTCTTTGTGTGATCTGAGCCTGCTGTTGACAGAGAAGCTCTGTGGATAGAGAAAATCATACTGAAAAAAGAAACACAGTATGTTTATTCTTAAACAAGCTTTTACAATCTATGTTAGTGTAAAACAAGGCCAATGTAAACAACTCACATTCCACAAAGATTTAATTCCAGTTTCCAATAGCACTGTGTGAGAAAAGAAACAAATATTGCAGAATTACACCCGTTGTGCCAATTCAAGGATGCGTAAAAAAGTCAAAGCGTAAAACAAATGAACTGGAGGACATGAGACATGAGAAGCCAGATGAAATTTAAGACAAAGGAAAAAAACAAACACAGCGAGATTTGGCATCTATCTGTTTGCTGAACAGTTAGACATGTTTGAAGTCAATCATGGGCAGACAAAAGTGACATGGGTCAGTGGTTAATGATGGACCCTGAAAAACACATGTTGTGAATTATCCAGGCAAAATGGTTCTGAAGATGAAAAAAGCAACATGCTGTTAGTGTAGTTCAGAAAACATTCAAACGAAAATCAAAACTGATCAGATCACATCAAAATGTCAATATAATTAGCTCTCTGAAAAGTCCCTTTCTGTAACTTTCAGTACCTTTTTGTGATTAAAAACACAGGCTCTCCTCCAAGTCACCAGTCGGTGTGGTGAGGGGGCGCAGAGGCCCGTGGGAATCGAGTCATGGTGTCATAGACAGGGATGCTTGGGACACAAAGGGGAAAAACTGTTATGGAAGTAAGAGGGTAGTAAACACTCGAACCCATGAGATGTCCCCATCACCTCTCCATTCATTAAGTCCATTCATCCTTTTTGATCTTGAAGAAGAGCAGGATGAGTGCTTTGATGAGACAGAGCACTGCTGCAATTTTGCAATATTGTAATTCGTGAATTAATGAATGACTGAATTAATGACGAATGGCATGCAGAACACAAAGAGGCCTAACAATTAGACCTCTTGGTGTTTAAATGGTTATTTGGGTCAAAGATAAAGCAGATTATTTAATATTGTGACATATGATCTACATGTACATGTATAGGCTCTGTATGACATTTAAGCTCACCATCCTGACCTCTGCCACACGTCTGGTGGCTTCAGAAACAGCTGAAAATCATGCTGTTAGTAAAGAAAAACGGACAGTTAAAAAGACCAACCAATCACAGCCCAGTTAGATCTTTGAGTCGCATGCAAGCCAACACATGTGATGCAATGCAAAATTTAGGATTAAATGCACAAACACAAATTCAGTCAGTTACATTGGCAGCACAGTAAACCAATTCTGCTGTTAAATCTTGATGCATACATTGTCAGTATAAAATAAAATGGCACCCAATGGTGTGCAAAACAAATTCTTGTTTAAATCTGTAGTTAAATTCACATCATCTGTTAAAGGTATAGCATGTAATTTCTGTACCATTAGCAGCACTAAACGGTGTGGAAGTTGACTGAGTGGCCCAACTGGGCTGGATATACTGGCACGGTTTAACCAATAGCACGAGTCTGTGGCGCCAATGGCACCACAAACTCATGCTATTTGACCGGGCAACTCATGCTAGGCCAAATTTCTATTGACCGGCCAATGGCAAAGGGAAAAATATTTTTGCAAATCTGTTTAGTGCTGATGGTAGAAAATACACACTTCACCTTTATATTAGCCACCATTGTAACACCATGTATAACAAAGAGGAAACAGGAATAGCCGATTCCCAGGTGCTTGTTTGTGGGAAGGGCAAGTTCAAACCACACATGCATCATCTTCTTCTAATAGCTTATCATTATTATCACTTCAATCAATCTGCCACCCCAATGCATGCGATTCATTAGTGTAACACGCTGGGTGTACAGGGATATGGTTCTGATTACCTTGTCATTACAGGGTTTTGGATACCTTCTAAACGTTCATTATAATAACCATTATTACCAATTTCCATAATGAAATGAAAACATTACAAAAAAATCATAAACAAAACATGATGTGACATGAGAGAAATGGCATGCGACCAGGAACAAGCTTTACTTCCAACACATGAAAAACACTCAAGGTTGCGGGTAAAGTACGAAACTGTTTAAGTAGAAATTGCAATCGTTTATCGTAAAATGTAATTTTGATCTTAAGGTTCCTGTTTTATCAGCCCTTTGTGTTAAACAAGGGAGCTTTTGAAGATAACAACACCACAAGCAGCGCCCTTTACCAGGGAAGCATTCCAAGGCATGTAGCTTAGACCAGCACCATTAAGCAGAAAGATTTACAGTTTGTACAGAACAGGAAAGATACCGCTTTTTAAACAGCGGTAAAGTGGACAGCAAAAGTATAAGGGGAAAACATCTTACATTTTCATTGGAATTGTCGCAGTGCTAAAAAGATACAAGACAAGCAAAAATGTTACAGAGATGCACTGCAGTGATACAGAAACATCACGCAGATGTCAACATGGAATCTCTGGTCAAGACACTTGATGGCTTGTCAATCACAATGATTCTCAACTGTAAACATATGGATGTTTGAAAAATGCTGAAAACAAAACACTGTTCGTGTAACATATTACTGTACATGTATTTTTCATAAAGTGCAAAGTGCTGGACAGAGGACACAAAGAATGAAGAAAGAAGGAAATAGTAGGAATGGTTATCATAATGTGAAGTGCCAAGTTCCAGAGACAGAGGAACTAGAGGCCGCAGAGAAGAAAAGATGAAGAGCACAAGGAGAAACAAAAGAGACCTTCATGAACTATTAAACAGTTAATACATCAATGCATATTACTCAACAATAGAAATCTCGCTTTGAAGCAAAGTGAAGAATTTTGACTCGGTCTATTAGTCTTTTAAGTGCTACGCCACAATTTTGGGACACTTACTCGTCATAGACGTCTTCTGTGTCCATTCTGCGGTAAAACTTGGCGAGCTTCACAGAGAGGATAATGCTGGGCAGCAGAAACAGTGTGGAACAGCCCAGTCCAAACCAAAATGTGTTCTGGAACAAATAAATACCATGTCCTGAAGCCACCCAAAAGCCAAAGTATGCTTTGGCATACACTAAGCATTACAAGTTTCAATGAATTTGAATTCTTTTTTTACATCAGCGTTTTGTTTTTCACAAGCATCATTAGTGTAACAAACCACAGTCAACCACAACGCTTTGTATTTCCTAAATCTTTAAAGATGCTCTTTAAAGTGACAAGTCAAGCAGAAACAGTTAAGCTGATAAAATACATAACGTGAATATAATGTCACATTGCTTTCACATTCACATTTGACTTTGGCTAAATAAATGCACCTTTAGGTTCATTGTGAAAACAAAAACAGCACATTCTGTCTGAGATCTCCTGTTGTGCCACAGAAGAATAAAAATAATATTAGGTAAGAAATAACAACAACATGGGGGTGAGTAAATAATGACAACTTTCATATTTTGGTGAACTACTTTCTGTCAACTACAGCTTTAGTGAAACCAATGATTGTCTCACCATTGAATCCAGCAGGAAGCTGCAGCCGAGGATCTCGGCCGTGTCCACAATGTTGCTGAAAGGTTTACAGGTAGCTACCTCCATAGCTAGCTAAAATGAGACAACAAAACAAAGGTTTTAAACCTACATTAACACATACTATCCAACTAACCTAAAATTAATATCAATATTAATACTGCTAATAACTATAGGCAATACAGTTACTCACAGATGTCCTGATCCAGTCAACATACTGTTTAAAATAGCCAATGATAGTCTGCTTGAATTTCTCTGTTTCCTGTTTGAGCAGTAAACATTCACCATCAGTTTCCTGTACATACACCAGTTGTATCTTTTGAGCAGTATTTTAATATGTTTTTAGGCTCACATTACCTGATTGACCACAAATGTTGCATTTTGGGAAATTAGAAACTGGGCGGCATCAACGGCTGCTAGTACTGCTGAAACCCGGACCTACAAAATAATACATTTATTAATCGATTTAAATGGCACTTGTGGTGACTATAAAAACAGTTGTTTTAAATGAGAAACTTACAGGCAGATCTGAGGCAGTTCTCTCCAGGAATCTGATGCTCTGATTAAGCGTGCTCTTTAACAGGGAAGATAATGCGCACACACACACACACACACACACACACACACACACACACACACACACACACACACACACACACATACATACTTTTTAAATAATCTATTAAACATACAACATACATGTTGGAAACAAAGTGAGACCTAGCAGTATGTCATAAGACCATGCAATCTTACAGCTGAACATGCATAACATGCACACATTCTGCTACAATACAACAGAAATGATACACTAAACAGTTACACTGTATGATATATAGAGGGATAAAACTGAAACTTTTCTGTTACCTATGCAGCCGTATTTTACAACAAATCTATTGTTTTGTAATCATATGAGTCTGTAGTTAATACTGTAGCATACTGTGATTGCCATATTGTATTACACCACTTTTAAAAAGAAAAAACATAAATTAATATGAACATTTTGCTTGGATAAAGATGAAATCATAATGAAACAAAATGATTTGTTTTTTTGTGATAAAATCAAAAAAAGTAAATGCTACAATGAGCAAACAGCTCTTGTTGGTCATGCAGCTATTACTGTTAGATACGCTTACCCTTGCTTTTACATATTTCTTGGAAGCCATAAATTGAATAGAAATTGAATTAGGAGAAAGTGATATAAACAAACAATTCTCAACAGCAATGACTGTCATTTTGATTAAACACTAATCACATTAACTGTATCAAATGCCACACTTTTGCTTTTGCAGTATGAACAAGAAATGGAACTAAATTTAAAAGAAGCATTCACTGATAAGAATGTAATCATAGAATCCTGTAGTCAAGAGTAATCAAATGAAGAGCATCTGAGGCAGGGGTTGATTACCATGGACTGTTCCAAGGGGATGACCTGCAGGTTGTAGATCTGTCTTATAGTGTTAGCATGTCCCTTTAGAGATGTCTGCAAGGTCCCTTTAACCTACAAGAGAGAAATAAGAGAGATATACACACAAGTTACCAAATTAAAGAAGATTTATGGTCAGGGGCATATTTATTTTATTCATTTTTAATATTTTCTGGGTTTTTTTAAGGCAAAAGTACTTTAATTTACACAGTGTCATTCACATCATGATTGTATATTTTTTATGAAACTAAAGTATTGGTAATTTACAGATGTTGCATTTAGATCACTTTAGTGTTTGTTCATTGGTCAGAACACAAATCGTACCAATTGATCGGCTTGAGTATCAAGTTCATTGGCAAAAGTGAACAGGTCAATGCGTGTCACTCCTTTATTAAGCTGCGAAACAAACAGAACCACACAAGAAACCACAGGACAAAATTTAATTATAAGGTTAGAACTTAAGAACGTTTTTAATTTAAAAAAGTGTGTCTATATATGTCAAGTACCTCTTCCAAATAGGCAGCAAAGTTGATCTCATTAATGCCAGTTTCGGTGAAGCTGATAAGATTCTGTTTTCCCGCAGGCTCCAGAAGAACAATGTCTTGCAGGTCCACCTTCATCCCTTCAAACTTCCTCGACACGTCCCTGGAATACTGCAGAAAGACAGGAGCCCATGTTAGTGTTATGAGACAGCAGTGTATATGTGTAAACCTGTGGATCTGACATAGTTAGCTGGTATTCTTAAAGAAGAACTTACAGTTGTACAATTGTTCTACTTTGCACTTTTAAAATTTCATAAAAACTTTTTCAATGCACAATGCACAACAAAAAGTGGAAGGAATATTAAAAATGGAATTTTTTCATTTTATTTTATTTGGTAATTCTCTTTTTGCTTTATTGCCAATAAGTTTATTTCCATGTTTAAATGAAAACAGACTTTAAATGTGGTTTCATAGTTTGAAGCCCATTATGACACTGGATCAAGAATTTTGGTTTATAGTGGAAATTTAAACTCGAAATAAAATTCATTCAGCTGTATGTGAATAGAAGGAATTTAAAGATGCCATATATAAAATGTTTCAAATGGCTTTACATAAAACATTTAGCAACAGATATGTTCCCAATTCCCAGAAAACAGAGAAAAACAACAAACATGCGATTGAAAAACATACTGGTAAATGTTTGTGTTACACAACAGAAAAATAAATGGTGTATTTGTAAGACCCTTAAAATATATAAGGTAAAGGATGTAATTGGCTTACAAACTTTGATGTTAACTATGACATCAACTAATCTAATTTAGTTTAAGTTAGTTTAAAAACCACAATTTGTCTAAACAACCAAATGTGTTGCCTGTATGTAATTAACTCCAAAAAAAGCTGCTCCAAAAACTCTACACATGTGAGATGTTTGTACTATAGCTTATTAAACATTTAAAGACACTCTCTTCAAAATGCCATCTGGTGTAAACAGTGTCAACATCAATCTCAGAGTGACTCTAAATGTCAGTGCAGATTTAGCAGTGATCTGTGTGTACATATGGTTTAAGCCTTTGATCCACTCACAACACTGGTGTCAAAGAACGCTGAGATGTTGAAGATCTTATCCAGGTTAAGAGCTGTGTAAATCCCTCTGTTGTCCTTACAGTTACTACCAGAAGAGAAGAAAAACGGTGATAAATTGTATTTTATTTTAAAGTTTTAACTGATAATACTGGCTGTATACGTTCAATGCG
>JAZGTJ010019931.1:0-10652 GCA_036877575.1 Botia almorhae | reverse complement strand
CCTCTGTAAACACAGATAACCAGTCTGACTGTCACAGCACAGCTCTGGTCTGACAGATGGTTCACAATCACAGAAGAACACAATGGAACAAGTCTATAATAACGAACTCGTCATTTGGGTTCTATATCTTGTTTTCAGTCTCCTGAGTTAAAAATGATTTAAATAAACAACAACATGAGTAATTTAAACGTGATAGGAAACATTCAGGCTGTCAAAGGAACATCACAGCAGTTTTTCTGCTGAGTTTCAGTGAGTCATAAAAGGTTTTTTCATCCCTTTCCCTTTTAAAAGACAATAAAGCTGAGCAAAGCTTTCCTGCCTTCAGCCTCTTCCCGGTTTCTATGGTTTTCTTCTCAAGGTTGGCACAGGTCTTTGTAACATCATTGCATGCACGTTCGTTGTTGGACAGAATGAAGGTGAAATTTGTCATTTACCTTGGGGTGTTGTGAAAGAGCCGCTCTCCTCTACAGACTCCACACAATTGATTTAGACCTCCATTTCACAATGAACCTTTAGAACTGAAGGGTGCAGTGAATTGACCCTTGCAGAGGGAGAATCTGAAGGACAGTTTTCTTGTCTCTAGCCTTTATGTCTTTATGAAATATAAAAATAATGAGTTAATTATTAGTTCTTAAAAATATATCTCATCCCTCCTCTGTGAACAGCAATGAGATCCATTTTCATCCAGTGAGAGTCACAGAACAGAAGCAGCACTGACATGTTGGAAACAATAAATTAGAAAGTAAATTCTTATGTATTAAAAAACAGTACAGTGAGCACAGGTCACGGTCTCGTCTCATGAGCTTCACCGATTGGTTTGTTGCAGCCCTGAGATGTGACAGAAACTTGGAAAACAAACTATATGGCCAATTTTGCTATTTGAAGTTCACCATTTCCTTTCTTGGCCGTTTAAGTGTGTCTCACTTAAGGTGTGTGACGTTTTAAATCTGGCCTTAAGCTTCACTGTGTTCTGATTCATAGAGAATAACTGTGGATGGCTTTTAAGTGGGAGCTTCAGGGATCCTGTGGTCATGTTAAGTCCCTTACGGGGAACAGGTGAGGACCAAAACCTTCTAAAAGCCCTGGAAACAGTAATTGTCATGAAACAACTTGAAATTGTATAAAGCTCAATCCGCTTGCCCTCCCGTCTGTTACGTGCACTAATGTCACATTGATTATGCTGATGGTAAACTGCCTTTGTTTGGCCTCGCCTCTGTGTCAGTCACCATGTCTGCTGGGACGCGTACAAGCCTCTGAAAGCTGATCTGAGACTGACACGACTCCCCACAGAGACTGCACATCTCCAGTGGGTTCTTTAATGTTTTTCTCTTGTTTCAAATGCAATTGTGTACAAACACATTAACAATAATGGTGGACATAAAAGGATTGCACTGAATAAACCATAATTGAGATTGTGAAGCTGGGAACAGAGCGAAGCTGCTCAGAGTTTCCTGCCAGAAACTTCGTCCCACGTGGACTCTTCCCAGACGCAAACTGCCACATAACCGAATGGGAAACTATGTGAAAACCTTTGGGGATCATTCTGAACACATCTGATAAGTCAAGGAAGATACTTCAACATCTCTTCTTACTTTCCATCTGGACCAACTCTGGATGAAATGAGAATTTTATGAAGATGAGATAAATTTTTTATGCATTTTTCCAAGTCTTTTATCTAATGGAAGATCTCATTGTGTTATATTCAGATGCTTTCAAAGTGCAAACTGTGTGGCTGTAATTGTGAGGAATTATGGGCAAAGAAATTCTATGTTGTATTTGAAATAAACAACAAACATTTTAAATGGAATAAGAGCTTCAGAGGTCTTTTAAGTTCTTTATAAGCAATTCAGATTGCTTGGTGGTCATCTTGACTTGTTTGAGACATTTACTTAAATTCACTCATATTGATTTAAATGGAGAAGGAATAAAAGATGCTCTGCCCACTTTACGATTTAATCACTTATAAAATTCAACAAAACTGGTGTCATAAATCTGTATGCCTGTTTCTCAGCTGATGCAGCTGTGTGTTGGTCACCTGATGGCTTTTATAATAATGTGATTGTCTTAAAAGGTGGAACTTGTTTTCCTCCCGTCACATGCAGATACAGTGAAACTAACTGAACTGAGTCTGAATATCTGTGAAGTCACTGTTTAACACGCTCAGTATCTGAGCTTGAGTTACACAAGCAGCGTCTGTCATCGGGAACCATATTCATCATTTGGCAACATGGAGGCCGGTGTCTGTACAAACACACAGAGGAAATGGAGTCTTTTGGCCAGACAAGAATAAAATTAGCTTTATGACTAACTTTATTTGTTCCACCCCGTTATGGCAATAAACCCTTCATTCGTTTTCATTACTTTTCTTTGTATCTCCCTTCAGACAGCATCACTCAATTCATGATTGTAAACTGACTACAGAACCTTTCATGGGTATAATCATTTAATTTTTCTCAAGCCTTCTTGGGTTTGAATATTAAGAATTTAACAAACATTGTGGAGTCATTGCATACAACATGTATACTAGATCCCATACATGCCAGCCTGTTGAAAAAGATGCTTCCTGAAATTATAAATCCTCTACAAAGTATAATTAATTCATCATTGGTGTTGGGATATGTTCCAAAATCTTTAAAACTGGCTGTTATCAGAGCCCTTATTAAAAATGATTTGCTTCTGTCGGCTGATTCTGACTGCATCTCTCTTCTAGTGCTACTCAAACTTAGCGCAGCCTTTGGCACTATTGAACACAGCATTTTCTTAAATAGGCCTAAATATTATGTTGGCAAAAACAGAACTGCACTGTCAAGGAGTGGCTATACTGCAGGTTTAATACAAAAAACTTCAGCTAGTTTAAAATGTAGGACCAGAGTATTTTTATGACCATTTTAGTCCAGTTCTGTCAAGACTGCACTGGCTGCCTATCAAGCATCATATTCAGGGGGGCAGCACAACCATTATCGCTCAATTACACTTACGCATTTGGCAGACGTTTTTATCCAAAGCGACTTATATTGCATTATACTATACATTGTTTCTGAGTATGTGCAATCACTGGGATCGATCCCATGACCTTGGCGTTGTTAACGCCATGCTCTGACCGCTGAGCTACAGGAAAGCTCTTATAATTGTAATAATGAGCTGATAAACCCTGTCCAATATTCAGGGCCTGTTTACATGTTTATGCAACACTACAAGACAGGCAAATAAGGAGAAAGTGAAACAGGGCTCTGCTATTCCGATATAATGACCCAAAATAATCCAATTGGCAGAGTCGGAGTCCGCGGACAAATCCCCGCTCACTGAGATCGCTCGGAAGCATCTTGTCAGCAGGAAACATGTTCATGCTCTTGCATTCTCTCCACATTAGTGAAAATGAAAGCTTTATTTTGCCCATGAATGCAAAAACAATAAATAAATATAGATCTCTCCACCAGAAAGGGCAGATTTGTGCTCATGACCAGCCAGAAATCACTTGTCGAGCTGGCCATGAGAAATCAGCGGCTTCTCGCATCCACGAGACATGACCTGCAACAGCTCCTTACCCACAATCTTACCTTCCCAGCCACATTCACCTGTCTTGGCTTGCTGGCAGCATGATGATATACAACAGACCAGAGGACGCTGTCAAGAGCTTTGTCTGACTTACCAGATCGCATCCCTCTCAGCAGGGGAGCGAGAAAGCCTCCAGAGATCCCCACGAGATGAGCCTCCACCGAGCCTCAGCAGCAGGACCAGATATGTCACACTGTTTGCACTCAGCTCCCTGATGTTCTTCATGTTCTTCACCTGAGCAAACAGAACTCCTGCATGTCCTCAGGTGTAAGAAACCTCTGACACAGAGGCACGTACTTCCTTTCAGGTTCTTTACAAATCTTTGAATATGATCAAACAGCCTGAATCTGCTTTATGTAACAAACTCTCTGTATATCAAAATATGTTCATTTCATCATTTCATCATCAATGTTATTAACAAGATATAAGGAATCTAAGGATTATAAACTTCTATTGGTTTTATACACAGCTAGTTATAAACAATGTAACCTAACCCTAACCCACACTCTAAAACACACAAACTCTACACTCTTTGTTTACTATATTTTTATAGCGATTTGATAAAAAAAAAACATCCTCAAAAGGAGGTTTTGCTGAGATTTGTCATCTTTTGCTGACTTTTGAGTGCAAATTTGTCACCAATATATGGTTAAGTAAACCCACACAGACCAACAAGCTCACACACACACAGTTTATCCCCGGGTGCCTGTTAGAGGTAAGTAAAGACATTTTGTGTTTCTTTACAGCCTGAAGCATTAACAGAGTAACTGTTTGTTCTGACCCATGACCGTCGGACCCCCTGACGCTCTCTAATGCTGCTTAAACCCAGAGCTTTCTGCACACACACTTCTTTAGACTTTGCGCTTTTAAATTCAACCAGACCGTGACCCTAAACCAAAGGTGCCAAACACAAATCTACTCCCTGCATCTATTTCTGCTCTGCTTCTGTGTTGTCTGGATCTTAACCTGCAGAAGATCAGACAATAAAGGACATCTGATCAGTGTGTAATGACGGGATGTTTACTCATCCGCTAAACTAACACTTGACCCAGGAACACGCTTCACTTGCTCTGGTGTGTCACCATAGTTACAGTGCTGTGACCACAGGGTGATGAAAGGATGTGATTGGCCCGTGTTTATCTGGTCTGGCCATGTGGAGGTGGATGCAGAGAGCTGCACTGAAGTCTTCATGTAGAGAAACTAAAAACTCGGGGCTAGAGGACGTTACAGTGAATGAGGAAAACCTCACATCCAGTTCAAATCCAATCTGAACACTTCTGAGATCTTATTTTCCTACAACGTTATTCCTCTGTAAATTATTTAAATCACACCAAAAAACCCTCTTAGCATGTGCTTTCTTGTGCAGGTCTTTTAACAGTTCTGATGCTTCAATTTGGCGCATAAATGGAAAAAAGAGCTAAATTAATTTCCCTTGTTATTACGATCTTGTTTCTTGATATTAATACAGAAAACAAGTCCGAAGAGATCTCAACAGTGTCACAAACTGAGCACAGATTTGTCAAGTCTGCAATCAAACATCAAGATTAGACATCAAGATTTCAATACTGAGACTTTACTCATCACATTAACCAAATCCAGATTATTTTGGATTATATCAGATTATAAAATATATCAGATTATAACCAAATCCACAATTTACATTCATTTTGCAGCTCCATACATTTTATTGTATTTTAACAATTGCCTTATTTGTTTCTATCTTTATTTCTCCTAAAGCAAGTTTAGGAGAAACATCTGAGACAGAGATAATATCAAAAGCTGTTCCTGTAGCTCTGCTAGTAGAGCATTGCGTTAGCAGTGCAAAGGTTGTGGGTTGTATTTCCAAACAAAACACATACTGATAAAATGTACATCTTGAATACACTGTCAGTCCAAAGCATCTGCCAAAGGCATACATATAAATGAAACACAACTGAGATCTTTATCAAATCTCCTGAACTAAGAGCAACATCTGAGAAATACCATCTAATAACATTGATAATATTAAAATAACATACAAATATGAATATTCTTACAATATTGTTACAGGATTAGATGTGTACACCAGACATAATTTAAACAGATCTAATCTGAAACTAAACCACTGCACAGAATCAGAGGAGATCTGGAGATTTAGATACCGGGTGGGTGAAAAGTGTACATGTTGTACATGTACTTGATTACACAGGAAAATGAAAGCAAATCTTTACGTTTTAATGTGAGCACCGGTGGCATCAACCGGTCGGGGATGAATACACTGAAGGAAGTCATTTGGGATATTGCTGAGAACCTCATGCGGCTGACGATTGTACTATCGACACAGGAATATGAAATCCTATTTACTATCATCAATTTAGACACTGTATTCATCATTACTCCAGTGATACTACAAGTTCTATAGTCAATGTTTAATGCCTAGTGACTTTTCACCCACCCTGTAGTGTCTGGTTGAGTTTGTTTCCACAGGGATGAGTGAGTGTTTAACGAGCAGACACAGATGTAACAAGAGTCTGTTGTATGGGGAAGAGCTCCCCATACAGGTAAGGAAGGTAAGTAAATAATAATCATTTTTGGTGAACTATTCCTCAGTCCTGACAAATATCTGTAAACGGCAGAACAGCAACTCATGACAAATGATGTACCAGCGTCTACAAGGGTCTTACTGTGTAGTGGAAGTGGACACCAGCCTCACAAGGGGTAAGAAGGGCAGTGACCTCTGACACATCAGAAACTGAAGGGAGGAGGAGCCTGGCACCCGAGGCTTTGTGCCCTGGCCTTCAGTGATTAGTGTCAGGAAGGGTGTCTCGTTTAGCCACGCTCTTGAAAACAGCCTTTGTCCAGCAAGTTTATTACTAGTGACAGGCTTGGCACTGAGGCAGTGACAAATCTCACTGCTGGTGAATAACAGCCAGACAGATTTGTGTTGTTGGTTTTGTACAGTTTGCTGACAAACAGATCAGGGATGGAGGTCAAACTGTGACCCAGAAAATTCTTTCTATTTACCCTCAGGTTTAATGTACGATGTGTGAGCTGTTGTCAAGTACGTAGATTTGGAGTTACAAACTTCAAACTGTAACAATGTAATATTAACTCTAACCCTATAATTCTACATTAGCTGTGGTCTCAAAGGAAAAGTTTACAGGAAAATTCTATTTTTTCCATTATTTACTTGCCCTTATGATGTTTAAACCTTTAGAATTTTAAAACAACGTTTATTAACAACAGTTATGATGTCTGCCACACACTGTTTGCAAAAACAAAATTCTCTGCTTCAGAAGGTTTGGACAGGTGGACAGGTTGACAGACTAGACATTAGTCCCACAGAACTGGTGGAAGATTGAGATGGTTCATAGCTGTGAAATCCAAGTGCTTAAGATGCTGCAAACCATCAGCAACTGGAAACTGAAGCTGAATGAAAAGTTCAGAAACCCTTCACATCATCACATCATCACAGACACTCACGCACCTGTCGGACTGTTCTGAGCTGTTCTGAGCTGTTCTGAGCTGTTCTGAATCCACAAAACAGTCCTGCTATCATTTCTTCTTGATGCCACTGCTCGTCTCGCTTGTTCTCAGCACGGATCTGAACAACAAAAGTACATCAGTGACACAGAGCACCGTCATTTTGAAACATACAATTATAATTACTGTTAACCCCTTGAAATCAGATTTTGTTAAGCAAATCATTCAACAGTAAATATCTGTGCTAATCCCCCAAGATTTGTGCCACTGTCACTTTTGAGAAGGCGGACAGATGCATCTCCATTCCTTTAAAATCCTCATGAGCAGGAAACATGTGCCATCTAAGATTTTGCATTTATTTGTAATTTGTTCACAATGCCTGTCCTCTTCACCTTTATTCCAATCTAAAATTCACATCTGGTCCCTCCCAAGCAATTAACCTTGGTGGAAATCAGGAAGGTTTTCACTGGAGGCTTTTTCTTTTCTGCTGTTTTGCTCCTGCATGTTACTTTCCAGTAAATGAACTGGGAGTAATGATTCAGAAAGGAAACAGAATGTTCTTTCAGTAGATAATTAGGGAGATTGGTTTACCAGGCCCACTCAAGAGCCATTCAGAGGCAGGGGCTCGCCAGCCTGTTGACTGCAGGTCTGAGGAGATCCCTGGAGACACATGCCCTACTGTTTCATGTCTCAAAGCAGGTGCCTGACAGGTAGCCGTTGGGGATACAGGACCTAGAATTAAGAGGCCAAGTTAAAAAGTCAATTTCAGAGGTCAAAGGTCAGGCATCCAAGGTTGTGAGGTCAGTAACGACTGGACTAAAGAAATATCATAGAAATGTGTATTTTGTCTTCTTGACAGTAAATTTTATTGCAGGAAATTTGTTCTGGCAGGGCTTGTGCAACCTTCTGTGATGTGATTTTTAGGACAGTAAAACTTCCTGCTATGACGGTATGATTGGCTCATCAACTGTCAGTCTGTTTGATTGACCAATGGAAGATGGGGGAGGGGTTGGGAAACCTGCTTGGCAAATTATTTTTGTTGCAATTGGTGCCACTAGTGGTGCAGAAATCACACACTTCACCTTAAATAATAAAGCTAATCTGTGGCACTTTATTCACTTATGTATGTGTGTGTGTGTGTGTGTGTGTGTGTAGAGGATGAGAAACAGCCCCTGGGAAATACTGGACAAATGTTACTATACAGAAGTGGAGACATGATGAGGGTACACTGAGTATGAGAACAGTCTTCAATCTACTCAACATCTCAGCAACTCCTGAGGGAACAAAGTAATCTAACCTTACACAGAAGCCTGAGATGTCCGAAACCTGCAACATGTAACCTGATCTACGCACAACACATGTGGGGAGCTACAGGTCAGCAGTGTCAGAGGTGGGTATTACAGTAAGCCAGTCCATATCTGCTCCCTGGTAGGGGACAGTTTTTACAGTTACATAGCTGACATTTGTTATTTGCCATGCAATGCCAGACAAATGTCCAACATAATTTTTCCCACAAATAACTACAGCAACTGAAAACATGCAATTTATTGGAGGTAAAGGATCAAATATATCTTTACAATCTGTCAAAAAAGGAACAACCTTTTGTAGTATACTGGAACAAGGAGAAGGATTGTATAGTCCTTATTGACAACCTGCTGTTATAAATTTCTCTTAACATATCGGACTAGCAAGCATATGCTAGTTATAGGAATACTGCTGAATATTGGCCAGAGAGGTCAAAGGGCTGCGAAGGTCAAAGGTTTCATCTTCATGAAGTGCATTATCATCATCTCCACGAACACACCATCCAGATGGCTGAGTGGACTGAAGACAGCTGTGTTAAGCATCTTGGGAACAAAATTGCCATAGAGCATATTTCATTCATTTTTAAGACATCAAATTTCAGAAAGTGATTGTCATGTGACATTTGGTTTGAGTTACCTCTGGGAGCAATTCTTAAGAGAAATGGGGTTAGTTTTCATTGTTATGCTGACTGTTATAGTCAGCTGTATATTTTTTAAGGCCAAACAAGATGCATAAATTCACCAAACTAACAAAACAGAAGTCTTAATTATTATACCAAAATCTTCCACACAGAACAATCTAGAACATTATCTTACTCTGGATGGAGGCTCTATAAAGAGTTTTTATGAGAACAGAAGTATGACTATATTAGCCCGGTTCTGTTAATACTGCACTGGCTGCCTATCAAACATCATAGAAACTTTAAAATCTACCTATAAGACCCTGAATGGTGTATCTTCTCAGTACCTGCACGAGCTCCTGTCTCATTACAGTTCTTCATGTTCACTGTGAGCTCAGAGTTCTGGCTAGTTGATAATACCCAGAACTTCACAATCATGCGCAGGTGGTAGATCCTTTTCATACTTAGCACCCAAATTCTGGAACAGTCTTCTCAGTGTTGTCCGGGAGGCAGATACACTATATCAGTTTAAATCTAGATTAAAGACGCATCTCTTTAATCTAGTCTACACATAGTCCTATGAATTTATTACTCAAATCTCTTAAGGGATTGTTAGGCTGCATTAACTAGGTAAACCGGAACTGGGGCACTTCCTATAAGAACAGATGTACTGACTCCACACTAAGTCTGTCTGTCTTTCACTTCCTGTAGTCAGTAATTACTTCCTGTAATTTATTTTAATTTCATTAGTTCATTGGGGAGATTTTAAATTTAATAGATTGTACAGTTACAATATCTGAAAACAGCATGGAACTATAATAGCCACTTAAAATGATAAACTACTCATTAAATGTTTTCTTTGACACAGAATAACATGCATATAATTCTGTGTTTAGGTGCAGAAGTGTAAATCTAAGACCATCTCTCAGCTCAGAGACTTAAGTCAAATTCATGAGCAGGTTAAGAAAACTACACTGAAATTTCATTTTACACTGAAATTGCTCAAAAATTGAAACACAATTTACATTTGTTGACATCGGTATTCTGACTAAATGATTCAGTTTGCTCTGATCCGTCACACTGCAGGAGAGAGAACGAGTCTGAACCCTTCAGCAGAGGATCAGTGAATCTGGATTGTGTTTGTGAGTTAGACATGCAGCTGTACATTAAGTGCTTCAAACGTGCCCTGAAATGCAACTGTTACTTTAGTTATAATACATTACATCTGAGTCTAAAGGTCTTCAGTTGACAACAGTGATTTCTTTTAAACTCGCTCATTGCACCTAAATTCATTATGTTGCTCCAGTTTTGCACTACTGTCTCCTGCACTGACCAGACGTCTAATTAACATGCTAAACACTGAGAAGCAGGAACAGGCCCCTTATTCAGTCAATAGCCAACAGCAGGAATGTCTCTGTGGCCTGTTCACTATGATAACATCAGTCTCCAAGCAGACACAGCCACAGGCCACAAGACAGACATTTATGGATGTCTATCTGCAGAAGTGATCAACACGAAGGCTTTGAGACCAGCAAACCTGTTTATTCCCCCGACCGGGAGACTCTAGTGCCACAGTCCAGCCGGTGTAAATCAAGTTCTATCAGTGCTAGAGAACATTACCCCAGGTAGTTTGAGAAAGGACTAGATCAGGTAGAGCGATTG
This sequence comes from Botia almorhae, assembly GCA_036877575.1. Lineage (NCBI taxonomy): Eukaryota > Metazoa > Chordata > Actinopteri > Cypriniformes > Botiidae > Botia > Botia almorhae. The sequence goes on along the minus strand of JAZGTJ010019931.1, from coordinate 49 downwards.
AGATCTCTTAGGCCAGTCTGAGAGGCTGTTTACAAGTCAGAAATGCTTT